>JBBPBX010058409.1:0-22113 GCA_038048925.1 Garcialebias charrua
GTCTGCTGGTGATTGAAGATTCTACGACCGGACAGAGTACCTTAACACAGAAATTTTTAGATATGGAGTAAATAATTTCTATGTTTCTCTTTTGTATATAATATATATACTCTACACCATGAATGTTTTTGTTGAAAAGCTTATGTAATAGTGTATGTATGAGATCAACTGAAAAATTACTTCTTTTTTTGTTTTATTCAACCACAATGTAACAGGTTCTTCTTTAAATGGCAACACATGGTTTTCTCAAAACAATGAACATATTTCATATTATCTTGTCTTTGAATATTGCAGAAAATATATAACTACTTTATCATCAACTTGTTAATTAAACAGCATGTGTTTCAACTTTGTACATTTCAATTGTGACATTTTCAACAAATTTTATATTAAATGTATGCTTCCATTCACAGCACAGACTTGAACTCTGACTATTAATATCTGGCTGTGATCTAAATATTCTGATATAAGTGATGTACCTTCCACAGTGTCCAGTCAGCCTGTCCGTGAGCAGTGAGATGAGACGTGATCTATGCTTCAGCTGTCACTGCTCAGTGACAGCTGAAGCATAGATCACGTCTTATCTTCGCAGTTAACGTCTTATCTTCGCAGCTTCTTAAAACATCCTTGGAATCTATCCATCCTCTTATGTGCTTCCATTTACGTGAGGTAAAGGAAACTTTTGTGTAAATAAATAAATCGCTAGCAAGTATGTTTCCCCACAAACGTAAACAAGAGCGCGGGACCGCGACCGGAAGTACACTCCCGGCTTCCGCTATGAATTATGGGTAGTGCCGCGAAAACGAAAATAAGGTGGATAGTTTTTATAGTATAGAAAACATTCCAAAATACACATAACTTTATAGTCTCAGTACAAATATTTCATTATACAGATTCACATACCTGAACAGTATCGGATCGGAAAAGTATCGGTATCGGTCGATACCCAGTTCTTAAGTATCGGTATCGGATCGGAAGTGAGAAATGTGGATCGGTGCATCCCTAGTTTTTAGCATTGGTTTTATTTCTGTTTACGTTATAAATAGCTTTGAAACCACTCGGTGTATATTTTTTCTGCTGCCAGAGTGTAATTATATGGCTTTAATGTACTAACTGTTGGCCTGGATGAAACATTTGAGAAAATTCAATTTTTTTATTCGTGTTTTGAGAGACGGACTCTTCTATGTTAGCATTGGTTTTATTTCTGTTTACGTTATAAATAGCTTCAAAACCACTCGGTGTATATTTTTTCTGCTGCCAGAGTGTAATTATATGGCTTTAATGTACTAACTGTTGGCCTGGATGAAACATTTGAGATAAAATTCGATTTTCTATTCGTGTTTTGAGAGACGGACTCTTCTGTTAGCATTCGTTTTATTTCCGTGTATATTTTAGCAAATAGCTACGCTAATAAACCACTAACCCTTGTGCTATAATGTCAGCTATAATTTTTAGCAAACAAATAATTGTTTTTACCATGTTAATCTTCTTAAAAGCCTTGCTGTGCGCTCCTGTGGCAGACATTTGCAGCAGAGCTAAACACTCGGTCCATATTGCCGGGTTGTCTCAGCAGTGACGCGTCACGTCAGCGGTGGATGACGCCTTACATCGGCGGTGATGTAGGTGCAACCTATACACCGGTGTGACCTATTTCTGGATTTTTCCAATTTATTGATCAAAATTGGACAATGCGACCTATACAAAGGTACGACCTATACAACGGAAAATACGGTAACTACATTACTGTGGAAAACGTATCCTCCTTATTCCTGACTTCCCGCCACTACCCATAATTCATAGCGGAAGCCGGTTTTTTACTTCCGCCTGCGGTCCCGCGCTGCTGTTTACAGTTGCAGAAGATGGCGAACAAACAGATTACAGACTCTTGACCAAGGTGCAACAGCTTGTTATCTGCAAAAAATAGTGGTCGTAGTTGACCTCATCATATCAGACGAAGCGGTATTGCCCTCTGGTGGAGAAGAGCAACAAGTTGTCACCAAGAATTAACTGATACCTTTAATTGTTTAATGACTACGAGGAGTGCCTAAAACGAGGAGCTTCACAGCTGAATATCCATGGATGGATGCTTAATAACCAGTAACAGATTTGTGGAGGACGTCCAAATCTTCATGTTAATAACAGGTGACTGGCAGAGTAAGTGATAACAACGTACATGTATGTCCCTCGTTGCTGCAGCTAAGCTAATCTTTGCTAACAGCTTACCTGATGTAACTTGTACCACAGTAAAGATCACTATTTCTCACATTACTACATTATTTATTTTGCCTATGACTGCCTGTCATACTTAAACTAGTGTTGTAACTAGTGTTAACAAAATAAATTATTTGTAATTATTGTAATTATTAATGAAATAGTATGGAAAATGTATAGATTGAACAGAGATGAACCAGTTCAGGAAATATTGAGCATTCATTTGATACCTGGATTACTGAGCATGAACTTTCTTGTCAGTTCAGGAAATGCAGTTAAAAAGATTAGTTTTAAGCCTACTCTTAAAACAACAACATTCTCTGCAGCCCTCAGGTTCTCAGAGGGCTGCAGGTTAAATATTGCTTTAAACCTGAAACAAGAACAGCTTTTTAATCGTTTTCCTCCTTTGTGTTGTATTTCTGTGTTAAGGTACTCTCAGGTTGTAGAATCTTCAATCACCAGCATACTCCCAGGAGATGGATGGAAACTCCACTTGGTCCAGAATTTTTGTGCAGTCGTACACAGCAACAAATGAGTGAAAATGAAATCTTCTATAAATAAATCTGCTGTTCATTTACATTTGTTCTTTGTTGTTATTTCAAAAATTAAGATTCAGTATTTAATGTCTAATAATGTGAAGTAGTTTCATTGTGATGTCACCTCTACTAGACATTCTAATGCACAAAAATAAAAGAGTAAAAGCTATAATTATAAATTCAAAACAGTTGAAACTGAATACTGTACAATATGAGAAATGTGGATGGTTTTATGTCTTTAATGAAAATGAATTGGCTACAGAAAAAATATGTGATCAACAACACTTCAACATGGAATGATGGAGACCAGCAAACTGGAACAGATTCCTCGTCATGTGGAACCGCCCGATTACAGCCAACTCCTCAGGAATCCAAGACTGGACCCAGGTGTAGGATCTGAGACTGGACCCAGGTGTACGAACTTATCTCTGGATGGATCGCAGCCCTTCACTCGTCTGTAAAGTAGAGAAGAAAAAAAACTTGTCTCAAAGTAGCAAAAATAAATACAGTTGCTCCTAACATTTATACTAATTCATAAAGAATATATGTTCAATTTTATATTGATTTTAGTAATTTTATCTTAGATTTAATTTATTTTTGAATTATTGTGCTGGTTGCTTGTACCTGCTGTTGTCTGCTGCTGACTTTCTCAGACGAAGTGTGTCTGTCAACTTCAGTGTAGGAGATCAGTGTTGGACTGGTGTGCAAGCCTTCCTGAAAATAAGAAATACAGTAATTCAATAGAACAAATGTAGTAATACCCAAAAGATGATTTTGTTTTATGGAATATTTTCTGTACAGATAACATCCCACTGTTTTATTCACATGAGAGTAACGGGGACCTAAAATCAAAACAAACTGATAGTTCTAGTCTGACAATGTTGCTGTGTTCAAATATTATGTATATTAAATACGTGTGTGTGTCATGTATATGTAGTAGACCTACCCATGGTCAACTGAGTTGTTTTGAACTCTTCAGTGATGCTTTTCACTGACCCTTTCAGTAAACAGACATTTAACACAATTTATTCCATTAGTTTGAATCAAAGGGCCGATTCACTCACAAAGAGACTATTTCTACTCTTTTAATTTTGTCCTAATATAAATATAATCAAAGCATTCACCTGTATTATTCATGAGCAGTGTTGTACTTTACAATATGTTTTATGATCACATATGTTATATGATGGTTTATTCTGCACCAACGATGGTGTTATATAAAAAACTGTGTGAAAGTTTAAGGCCCAGGTCGGAGTGGCCTGGCAGTTTTGTTTAGAAATGGAGAATACAGTTAATCAGTTGTTTTCATGAGAATGTCTCCAGAGCTCCCTGTCCTCCTCTAAACAATTTATTTCTGTTTCTAACTTTCCCCTTGAATCCTGATAAAGTTAAAGTGAACTCTTTGACGTGTCTCTATCTCTCTTCTCCTGGCCCACAACCAATGAGAAGACTGTTTTTCTGATTTCAACACTTAAGAAAAAGCGTTTTGCTTCCGTAAACGCTTCAGAGTTGGAATGACAGCGAGACCTGACAGCTCTCTGTCTTTATAGCTGATTAGGTTCGGTCACGAGTCAAAGACTGGCTTATCAACTGGGACTTATGGACGCCTCCATAAGTTCACAGAGCAAAAGCTCCCTAGTTCTTAATGAACTTTCTTGAGGAACGCTTTATTTTGAAACTAACCAAGAGGTGCCACTGTTTCTGACAAAGAAAGCAGGCATCACGACACGTTGAATCCATAAACACGCCGAGGTACAACTGGACTTCACGGACAGACGACCTGTGAGTCCAAGACTGTTTCTCAACTCTACCAACCGAGACGGAATGTCTAACAGGTACAGAGTTGCTGATGTTTACTGGAACGTGCGATGGAGTCGAGCTGGTTTGCGTATGGAGAAGTGTCAGTTTCTGGTTTAAACTCAAAATAGATAACTTCCTTTAAACTTCCATCTCTCCATCCTTGACCTATTCCTCTTAAACCTCTTTTATTTGATGCTAAGCTGATAACTACATTTTAAGATAAGAGCCTACAGATAAAAAGTATTATTGTCATCATGTCTGTTGTTACAATTAAATGTGCTGATGTGTTTAATTTGTAAGAAATTGAAATCCATCAATCAAGTGTACATTGGCTTTAATTTTAGTTGATTTATTTTAAATATAAGGTAGTGTCTTTGGCATACCGACTAAATCAACGTTTCCATTGTCACTTTATGGGTTTATGTTTCACCATCCATTGGGTAAACCTGAAAAAGAAAAGAATCTGTGAAATACTATTCAATCTGAATAAGTAATTAATTAAGGTAGAGTGTGTCAGTTTAATACTGACTCATATATCTTACATATATACTGTACAGTATATACATAGACAGTGTGTTATACCGTACAGTATTTGTACTAAAATGTGAGTAAATAAAGCATTTACTTAACAAATCTGTCATTAAATAATATAAATATGTGTGTGTTGTATGTATTTATGAAGTCGAAGATGCAAATTCAACAATGGCAGGACTCACAGCTGCATCGAATCACTTAACTGTCCACCTGGATACAGCTGCATCGAATCACTCATCAACTGTCCACCTGGATATGAGGCACCCCTTTCCTCAGCTCTTCCTGTTTGCCCGTTACTAGTCTAGTCGCCTCCCTCCACCTCCCCGTCTCCTCCCGGGGTTTCTGGTTCCTCGGCTCCCCCCTGTTCTGCGTCCCGCCTCCGCCGCCTGGGGTTGTCCTGCTCGCCTTCGTCTTGGTCCTGCTGCTGTGTGCATTCCTGCTTCCTGTTCCCTGCGACCCAGCCGGTCATGGCAGATGGCCGCTTGTCCTGAGCCTGGTTCTGCTGGAGGTTTCTTCCTCTCGAGGGAGTTTTTCCTTCCCACTGTCGCTTCGTGCTTGCTCAGGATGGAGGTTCTGCGCTGGTGTTCGTCTCAGGGTTGTCCGGAGCCGTCGGCCGCTGGCTGGCCGTCATTCACGTACCGGTGGGATGGATTGGACGTCTGCGATCCCTTCTCCACCACCGGGTTCGGGTCCCGGGGGGTAGATATCCATAATCTATCTCCCTATGCCGGACATTCAAGCTCTCAGCAGTCCGGCATGCATGCCCTCCGCCGGGGCTCGAGTGCCAAAGACACCTTAATCAATAAAACATTTTAATTGTGTTCTCTCTCTCGTTTTGTGAGTCTCTTGTAATATTATTTAATGACAGATTTGTTAAGTAAATGCTTTATTTACTCACATTTTAGTACAAATGTAGCTTCATGTACACTTTTCTCATATTTTATTCACATCAGGCTTTAATAACTCTGGTTTAATGACAGGTCATGTTTTGAGACCTGCGGTCATTGTTGACCCGGTCTGTCTTGGAAAAAACATGTGTAAACTGTCTCAATCATATCTAACCAGCTAAATAACAATTTAACTAAAATAACACACAGCCAAAAAATAGTCCAGGCTCAACACGGAACCAGAACTTTGTTGTGAGTGTTACGTGTGGAAGTTAGCATGTAAAGTAGCGACATGCTAAGCTAACCACAGCAGTAGAGATGCTAAATCGTGAAAAAACAGCTACTACACATAGACTCTAACAATTGTTGTTCTGACATTGTTTCACAAATTGATTTATATAGAATATTTTGTTTACCAAACAAAAATTGATGGGAGCGCGACGTCTTTGAGAGCAGATCCTAGCCAGACTCAGACAGAGGAGGGTGAGCTACTCCGATGGAGATAAATCCTTCACGTTTCATTATTTTTGGGATTAAGTGAGAACAGCGCTTTGCCAAAACGTCTACCCGGCTGTAACACCCTCTAACCCAGCAAGAATAAAAGAAAAAAATATTTAAAAAAACGAGAGAAAATTAACTGGTGTGCAGGCATGCATTTATCAGCAAAAACACCGGTAGGTGACTTCCGCCGGAAGTATACAACCGGGAGAGGGCGGTACAGGACTTTTGTGGCTGCCCACCTACGCTCTTACAGAATAAGGTGGATAACACTCGAGCTAAATGACACACAAGATTTGAACACTGTTGTTTACATTATAGCATTACATCTTCTGATTTTAAATCACAGCTTCCTCGACTGCTCTTACTTGGAGATGTAAAAATGTATGCTGGTGAAGATTCTCAGTCATCTGAGTCATCGTTGTCTGCTACAAATAAAGTCCAGTTGTTTCTGTATTGAACACCTTTTTTATTTTAAAAATTTAACCAGTCAGAGAAAGGTAACTGTGGTTGAACAGAGCTGCTTCTAGCCTCCTCACTGCTATTGTATTGTTATTTGGGTTGTAGCTGTGGCGTCTCTCCACTTCTCAGAAACATCCAGGCTGGACATCTGGGATCCCTCATCATCATCATCATCATCACCTGCTGTGTCCTGTAGTGGAAGAAAGTGTCTCTTTAAGGGCTGCTACAAACAGGTTCATAAAACCATATAGCAGACATCTGTTGTATATAAAAAGTTTATATTGTCTGATATTTACCAGGTTTGACTTCAGCTCAAGTTTTGTACACAAGCTTGAGTTCAAATAACTTTCTTCAAAACTGAGTAATTCCTAGGTAGATTTTTAAAAGTGATGTTCTTTGGAATAATGATCAGACAAGACTATTCAAGATGCAAATGTGCATTTGAGTCTCTTGAGAAGAACTTTCTGGTTTTAGATAATTACTGAATGTGGCATCAGAGCATTTTTCTGCAGGACTGATTTCTTTTTAATGAGTTTTAACAAGTAGCAAAGATTCAGATAAGCTAAATCTCAAAATCCAACAACAATTGAATAATAATATGTAACAATAAAGCCTTTGTTAAACACATAACATTTAGAAAACACTTTTGTAAGATCTGGTTGAGAGGCATATCAGTCAATGTTATGGTAATATAATAATATAAGTGTTATGAGCCGATAAAAAGAAACAAACAAACACTGAGAATAAATATGATTTACAATAATGTGATTTACAATAATGTTACATAAGCATTAGATAAAGGCTAGCATTAGCATGTTAGCTCCACAAACAAATTCACCAGAATAAACAGTCAGCTGAAGGCTTTTTTCACAAACGGCTACATAAAAGTTTAGAGGCATATAAGTCAGAAATGCAAATAGACATTAGATAAGGGGCTTTTATGATTCAAAACTTACCTGCAGTCAGCCTGCTTGTCACGGCACGGCTCATTTTCAAAAAAAAAATTTAATTCATAAATAAATGACCGGAAACACGCTGTCGATAGGCAGAGCTCACGTTAGACGAGTCCAGGCCTCCAGGGCGGCGAAAACTGCGCCCTGAAGACGCCAATAGTTTTGTAAAGTTGTGACATAACTGCACATGCGCTAGTTATTATGAGAGTCAATGGATAAGCTGCAGGCACCCACGGAGGACCGGAAATACGTTACAATCAGAAAACGTTTTTTGAAACAAACAATATAACTCATCATTACTCATAAAATATTTATCCTACACAACTAAAAACATATATGCATATATGTCGAAATATTTTTATTTTATTATTATTATTTTTTTATTTTATTTAAGTTTTCAAATGGTGAACAGCTCCAGAGGTTTCAGAGGGGTGGCGCCCTGGCGCCCCCTAGTGGCCGGCCACCCCTGGAGGGACTACTGTATTTGGTAAATCTTTAAAACAAAATCCATCCATCCATTATCTTTACCCGCTTCTTCCTTTTTGGGTTGCTGGGAGTTACTGGTTCCCATCTCCAGCTATCACTGTGCGAGAGACAGGGGACATTCTGGACAGGTTGTAAGTCCACCACAGACAAATAATTCAAAATAGAATACAACAGTTAACAAAGACTTCAGCCTTTAACTCAAATAGGAATGGGGCTGATCCGGCATTGGTATTGGTATTAGCATCCGATACCAGCATAATTTACGTATCAGATTTCTTTCGATCCAACCTGCAGAGATTTCCAATCCATGATGCATGTCTGTGTCTGCTGAAACGTCTACACATGTGATTCCCTGCCCACTGCTCTGCAAGTTCACTTCAAACTATGAAATGGATTTCCTGAATGGAGGCGTGTTTCATGAAACCCAGAGTAATAAGACCCGCCTCACATTCAGAAAATCAATTTCATAGTTTGCATCCAGCACTTCAGAAGGAACAAACACACCCATGCCCCACTGATAATAGGTGGGTCTGCAGTGGAAGTGGTCTCCAGCTACAAATACCTGGGTGTACACATGAATGATAACCTCAGCTGGAGCAACAACACCACCAGCCTGATCAAGAAAGGTCATCAGAGACTCTACTTCCTCAGACGGCTGAGACGAGCCGGTCTGAGCAGCCCAGTTCTCACCTCGTTCTACAGGTGTGCAGTGGAGAGCATCGTGTGCTCCAGCATCAACGTGTGGCATGGAGGCTGCACAGTTGAAGAAAGAAAAGCTCTGCAGAGAGTGGTGAAGGCTGCACAGAAGTCTGTTGGAGTCAGTCTCCCCACCATCACAGACATTTACACCTCTAGATGCAGGAAAAGAGCCACCTGTATCATGAAAGACCTCACTCATCCAGCACACTCACTCTTTGCCCCACTCCCCTCAGGACGGAGGTTGAGGAGCATCAAGTGTAGAACCACTAGACTGAGGAACAGCTTCTACCCTGAGGCTGTTAGACTCATGAATAAATAAAAATAAAATTAAAATAAACACTGCAAAATATCACATCATGGTGATGCTGATATGTTTTCTTGTTGCTGTGTTCATCTGTGACCATCTGCTCATACAAACTCATGTTCGTGCTGCTGTTTATTCCCACTATATTAGGCTTAGTGTATTACTAGTTGATGTTTTTCTTAGTTAGTTCTCGATGTTATTACTGTTTTTCTCTTTCATTTGTTGTTGGATGTAACTGGGACCTCGTGTACATAATCTCGTTTTCATCTCATGTACCACATGCGGTGCAAATGACAATAAAGACTCTCTGACTCTGACTCTCTGACTCTAAATACTGAGGAAGACTGAGCAGCACTGTGGCTAACGGCTAACCAACTTTTCATTGCAACATGTCAGCTGTGTGGAAGTGCTTTACACCAAACACCGCAAGACAGCAACATCACATGCAATGTCTGCAGAGCCGCTGCACCGAGAGGAGAAAGCTTCTTTGCGACCTACAGTACACCGAACTTAATAAACATTTGAAAAAGTAACACATTAAAGAGCATGAAGATTGTTTAGCCAGGCACTGTGGTGTGTTCCTCTCGTTCAGTCCAAAGCAGGCAATCTGATTTCAATCAGCTGCACTGAGTCTGCCCATCTCGGAGGTGGGACAGACTGAGCGTGGCTGACTCAAATCAGACTTCCTGCTTCGCAACTTAATTGCAGTCAAGATATAGTTTACCCTCCAGGATATATTTATTTTATTATTTTATTTTTTATTTATAAATTTATTCATTTTAAAATACAATATAAAACAATCCTATAAAGAAGAAGATACAAAATATAAAATTGTTGGGTTTGTGTATGTGTGTATGTGAGAACTCACCTTGCAGTTGCTGAGTGTTGGAGATGGGAGTTCCTGGGTAACCAGCTGTTGCCAATCCGGTTAACGAGTCCAGCTGCTATTTAAGCCTTGGAGGAGGTTCCAGTCTTTGCTGAATCATTCAGTCACCTTGGGTACTGTGAGACAGCCATTTTAATGTTCTCCTTTGTGAACTTATGTTTAACCAGCTTATGTCTCCCTGTGTTTTCAAGACAAATCTGTGACTCACCTCTGGAACCCAAACTGGACAAGCTGCCTCCAAACTGGACTCCTTCTCTGAGAAAACTCTGTCCTCCAGCCTGACACTCCTCCACCAGCTGCCACCTGCAAGACACTACTTGGGACTCTTGGATAAATACAAGGAATTACTCACCTGATGGACACTCACCTCCTCCCTCTGGTCTGCCTCCTCCAAGTTCCTTCTGTAAGAGAGAGACTTAATTAAACACTAAAACTGCAATATTCCCCAAACATCATCATTAATCTTTTTCCCCCTTTCCTTCCAGGAACCCTGACTTCCTTTACCCCAGCACTGTAAATAAACTCACTTAACTGATTACCTGTGTCTGTGATCCTTCTCAGCCTTGGTCTGAATTTGAGTACGTTTTCAGTAATTGTTTACAACAGAATGATTCAGCCATAACATGAGTACTCACGACCAGACTGAGATGGATCAATTAAGAGAAGCTATTCTTTCCCAAGAACAACGACTAACTGCAACCCAAAACATGTTTCAACAGATTCAGAGCCAACAACAAACTATCTCAGAGAACTTGACTAAACTGGGTGGAATGGTCCACAAGCTGGGAGAGCAGAGATCTCCTCCTTCCCACACCGGAATTACCAACACTGCCTCTGCTGCACAATCCCCAGAGCCACCAACCCAATACTCTGTGCGTGAGCCCGAGATGAAACCCAGTCAACTATTTTCTGGTAAAACTGAACATTTTGGTGGGTTTATGCTACAATGTAATCTAGCCTTTAGCAGAGCTCCACGAACCTATTCCTCCGACTCGTCCCGCATATCCTACATAGTTTCCGCCCTACAAGGAGAGGCCTTAAGGTGGGCTGATGCTTACTTTGGTTCCATTTCTGTAAGTGACTGTACCTTTTCCACTTTTTACAACGACTTTCAGAGAGTTTTCGAGCGACCGCTGCACCAGGAGACAGCTTCCAAGAGGCTAATGGCGCTACGCCAGGGGAACCAATCTGCGGCGGACTTCGCTCTCCACTTCCGGATTGTGGCCAGACAGGCCGGATGGGAGGACCTCGCTCTACGGGGAGTATTCGTCAATGCCCTCAATGATCACATTAAGAATCAGTTGGCCCTTGTGAATGAACCTGACAACTTAAACGATCTAATTGATTTATCCATCCGCATTGACGATCGCCACAGAGAATATCGGGGATTGTTGGACTACAAATCCCAGGGTCCTTCCACTTCCGTGACTCCACTTCCGGATCCGGTAAGCCGCAGTCCAATATGTAATCCTGTGAATGAACCTGATTCATCAGAGCCTATGTTAATTGGACGTACCCGCCTCACCCCTGAGGAGAGACAGAAGCGTCTTTCAGCTAAAGAATGCTTATATTGTGGGAAGAAGGGGCACTTCATTGCTACATGTTCTCTTCGTTTAAAAGGCCATTCTCACCAGTAAAACAGGAGATACTGGTGGGCGCTTCAAACATTTCTCCTGAGAACCGTCTGACTCTTCAATCTGCAGTTTGTTACAATAACATTAATCTCCCCGTGCAGGCTTTAATTGATTCTGGAGCTGAACAGAATCTAGTCAGTGACTGTGTGGTGGAACAACTTTCTATCCCTCTGGACAGTTTACATCAACCCCTCTCTATGACAGCGCTCACCGGTCAGTCCATTTCCACTATTTCCCATAAGATCACCTCTTTAAAAATCATTGTATCTGGCAACCATCATGAACAGAGTGAATTTTTTGTTTTTCATTCAGAGACCCCTCAAGTTATATTAGGATTTCCCTGGCTCAGAAAACATAACCCTCAAATTGACTGGTCTCATAACCAGATAGTTTCATGGAGTCATTATTGTTCCTCCAACTGCCTTAAATCTGCAATCTCCTCCGCCTTGTTATGAAGATGAGGTGGTGGATTTGTCATCTATTCCAACCAGTTACCATGACCTGGCCCCGGTGTTCAGCAAATCCCGAGCTCTCTCATTACCTCCCCACAGGCCATATGACTGTTCCATAGATTTACTACCTGGTGCTCCCTTACCTTCCTGCCGTCTGTATAATCTGTCTGGTCCTGAGAAGCAAACTATGAGGGAATATATTGACGCATCTTTATCCTCAGGCATTATTCGTCCTTCGACGTCCCCAGTTGGAGCTGGGTTTTTCTTCGTCGCCAAGAAGGATAAAACGTTACGGCCTTGTATAGATTACAGAGAACTGAACCAGATCACCATTAAGAATAAATATCCTCTACCTCTTATCGAGTCCATTTACGAGCAACTCAGGGAGGCTTCTATTTTCACTAAGCTTGACCTCCGGAACGCTTATCACCTGGTTCGTATGAAAGAAGGGGACGAATGGAAGACTGCCTTCAGAACCCCTTTTGGACATTTTGAATATCTAGTGATGCCTTTTGGGTTGTCAAATGCTCCTGCTGTGTTTCAGGCCTTGGTCAACGATGTACTGAGGGATTTTTTGTCTCAGTTTGTCTTCGTTTACCTGGACGACATCCTGATCTTCTCCAAGGACCCTCAACAACACACACAACATGTTCGGGCTGTTCTCCAGCGGCTGCTTGAGAACCAACTCTTCGTCAAAGCTGAGAAGTGTGAGTTCAGTGTGCCCTCTGTTGCCTTTTTGGGATTTGTGTTTAAGAGTGGACAGGTCTGGACGGACTCGGAGAAGGTCAAGGCTGTGATGGACTGGCCCACTCCTCTGAACCGCAAACAACTCCAACGCTTCCTGGGCTTCGCCAACTTTTATCGCCGTTTCATCAGGAACTTCAGTCAAGTTGTGTGTCCATTAACCAAACTCACCTCTTCTCTCCGTATTTTCTCTTGGAACAGGGAGGCTGAAGAGGCCTTCATCAAACTCAAGGGACTTTTTTCCTCTGCCCCTGTTCTAACCCATCCTGACACCAGTTTGCAGTTCATTGTTGAGGTTGACGCCTCGGACACCGGCGTGGGTGCTGTTCTCTCGCAGAGGTCCCCTGTTGATGGCAAGGTCCACCCTTGTGCATTTTTTTCTCGCCGCCTTTCTCCTTCTGAGGCCAACTACGACGTGGGAAATCGGGAATTGTTGGCCATCAAATTGGCTCTCGAGGAATGGAGGCATTGGTTAGAGGGGTCCAACCTGCCTTTTATTGTTCTCACCGACCATAAGAACCTTTCTTATCTACGGAGTGCCAAACGACTGAACCCGAGACAGGCCAGGTGGTCCCTGTTTTTCACCAGGTTCAATTTTTCTATCACTTATCGCCCTGGGTCCAAGAATGTTAAGCCTGATGCCCTGTCCAGACAATTCTCGTCTACAGATTCCGCCGAGACCACTGAGGCCATTCTCCCTCGCACCTGTGTTGTTGGTGCCACCTCCTGGGGGATCGAGAGGGACATCATTCAAGCTCAACAGACTGAACCTGATCCTGGTACTGGTCCACCTAATCGTTTGTTTGTTCCTGTGTCTGTGGTCAGCCAGGTCCTGCAATGGGTTCACTGTTCGAAGTTCTCCTGCCATCCTGGTGTCAATCGCATGACTTCCTTCACCAAGCGGCACTTCTGGTGGCCTACCCTTCCCCGTGATGTCAAGCGTTTTGTCGCTGCATGTGCTGTTTGTGCTCGAAATAAAAGCACCCATCAACCTCCTGCGGGTTTCCTCAGGCCCCTTGCTGTTCCTGGTCGTCCTTGGTCCCACATTGCTCTGGACTTCGTGACGGGTTTACCCCCTTCTGAAGGTAACACCGTCATCCTTACCATTGTTGACAGATTCTCTAAAGCTGCACATTTTGTTCCATTAACTAAACTCCCCTCTGCTCTGGAGACCGCTCACCTCATGGTCCAGCATGTCTTTCGACTTCACGGCATTCCTTGTGACATCGTCTCGGATCGTGGTCCCCAATTTGTGTCTCAAGTTTGGAAGGCTTTCTGTCAAGCCCTTGGTGCCTCGGTGAGCTTGTCTTCTGGTTATCATCCCCAAACCAACGGTCAGTCTGAAAGATGCAACCAAGAACTTGAGTCCTCTATTCGCTGTGTCATTGACAATAACCCTGCTGATTGGTCCTCTCTTCTCCCCTGGGTTGAGTATGCCCATAATACTCACACGTCCTCGGCTACGGGCCTCTCTCCTTTTGAAGCATCTCTGGGTTACCTGCCTCCACTGTTTCCCCACCAGGAGGTTGACGTGTCTGTCCCCTCTGTCCAGTACCACCTACGACGTTGCAGACGCATCTGGAGGCAGACCAAGGAGGCTCTTCTTCGGTCCCGTGAACAAACCAGGAGGTGGGCTGATCGTCGTCGTATTCCGGCTCCTCTGTACGCTGTGGGACAGAAGGTATGGCTCTCCACTCAGAACATCTCCCTCAAGGACACCTCCAGAAAACTGGGACCTCGGTTTATTGGACCTTTTCCTGTTGTCAAAATTGTTAACCCCTCTGCTGTTAAACTTCGGCTCCCTCGCTCTATGCGTGTTCATCCCACCTTCCACGTGTCCCAACTCAAGCCCTATGTGGAGGATCCTTTGAATCCTTCCGACCTCGATCGTCCACCCCCTCGTGTGGTTGATGATCAGACTGTGTTCACCGTTCGTCGACTCCTGGATGTTCGGAGACGGGGTCGTGGACATCAGTTTTTGGTTGATTGGGAGGGTTACGGCCCCGAGGAGAGATCTTGGATTCCCAGGTCCTTCATCTTGGATCCTGGTCTCATCACTGACTTTTTTGTGAGACATCCTGACAAGCGCCTTTGATCGCCTGGAGGCGATGTTTGAGGGGGGGGGGTACTGTTGGGTTTGTGTTTGTGTGTATGTGAGAACTCACCTTGCAGTTGCTGAGTGTTGGAGATGGGAGTTCCTGGGTAACCAGCTGTTGCCAATCCGGTTAACGAGTCCAGCTGCTATTTAAGCCTTGGAGGAGGTTCCAGTCTTTGCTGAATCATTCAGTCACCTTGGGTACTGTGAGACAGCCATTTTAATGTTCTCCTTTGTGAACTTATGTTTAACCAGCTTATGTCTCCCTGTGTTTTCAAGACAAATCTGTGACTCACCTCTGGAACCCAAACTGGACAAGCTGCCTCCAAACTGGACTCCTTCTCTGAGAAAACTCTGTCCTCCAGCCTGACACTCCTCCACCAGCTGCCACCTGCAAGACACTACTTGGGACTCTTGGATAAATACAAGGAATTACTCACCTGATGGACACTCACCTCCTCCCTCTGGTCTGCCTCCTCCAAGTTCCTTCTGTAAGAGAGAGACTTAATTAAACACTAAAACTGCAATATTCCCCAAACATCATCATTAATCTTTTTCCCCCTTTCCTTCCAGGAACCCTGACTTCCTTTACCCCAGCACTGTAAATAAACTCACTTAACTGATTACCTGTGTCTGTGATCCTTCTCAGCCTTGGTCTGAATATGAGTACGTTTTCAGTAATTGTTTACAACAAGTTTTTAATACTCATAGCATACAGAAGGTTGTTTGATTCTGAAAGAAATGTAAATTAATAATTTATGTACAATCAAGGAGCCAAAAACAACGTACCTTCAACGTATTTACAATCTGGGGTCTTTAAAAATGTCAAAATCATCTACCCAGCTGTTCATAGACTGGACCAGCTCTCCCAGTGATTTGTAATTATAAAAATTATTTGTGGTGTAAGCACTGACACAGACCGGTCTGCTAAAATGACTGGGAATGTCAGTGGAGGCAAGTATTACTCCGGGTCTTTTCTTTTTTTCTGACCAGGAAAAATGGCGGTCGAGACGGGAACGCCCCCGACACGCCCCCTCACGGTCACATGCGCTCCAAAGCTCTATAAGTGACGGGCATTTTTTGTGTCTCGGACCAGCCTGAATGGATGGCATGTCTGAAGGCGGACAACTGCTCATCCTTGGCTGTGGCTGTTTTGAGATTAGCAAGTCTCTCTTTACTCACTGGCATGGTGCTGATGACCGTGTGTATTTGAGTTTCCATGTCTTCTGTTAGTGAGCTGTCCTCATCATCCGTGGATTTTCTTGACAATGTGTCTGCGACCGGAATCTCCTTCCCTGGTTTATGGATGAGAGTGAAGCTATACTTCTGCAGTGCGAGCAACATGCACTGTAAACGTGGTGGCGCAAGTGCTACTGGCTTCATCCATATAATACAGCATAGAGTTCTTTCTCTATCTGAGTGTAGTTTTGCTCTGAGTTGTTGAGAAGTTTTGATGTGTATGCAACAGGTCGGTCCTTTTGCATGGTGGTAGCACCTAGTCCATGTTTTGAAGCATCAACCTGCAGTGTCACTACTTCTTTCAGATAAAAGTAGGCTAGTACTCTCCCTTGTTCAGCCATTATTGTCTCTTCCATTTTTTCAAATGCCTTTCCATGTGACTGTGTTTTTGATTTTCACTAATAAACCGAACACTGGAAAAGTTTTAACAATTTTATTGAGAAACAGGAAGCTGGAATGAGTCTTGATTGTCACTGGTAACTTGAGTTCTGTACAAGAGATTATAATATTAGTGACAGGACTTGAACAGGTAGATGTTTTTATCTTTAATAAAAACACTAACCTTTTTAGGCTGTTTTTGATCGGAAAGGAATTCCTTGATGACGTGAGCCGGTGGTGACGTAGTCCAGTTTTACTTCCTTGTTTACGTTGGTGCTTCATGCGGACTTTCACACGAAGGGGTTTTTCCTTGGTTCGAAGCGAAGTCATACACAGGTTGGCAGAGAGGCGAATAATGTTGAAAGAGGCAGGCTTATCTCGTGGTCGTGAAAGGCAGTCTTGAGTTTGTTTCCGTGAGGCAGATGGCTGAACAGGTCCGACAAGGGAAGAGACAGGAGGGCGAAGTCCAGTAGCGTGTGCAGGAGTCAAAACCAGAGAAGCAGAGTCCGAAACAGTACCAATGGGGCTGAGGCGAGAGACGTGAGACCAAAAAACCAAAACAGAGTCGTAGCAAGCAGGACAGGACAAGACATGGGCGCTGGATAACTACTAGGCAAAACCGTTCATAAATCTGGCAAGGAATGACTGTGGATGCGGAACTTAAATACAGGAAGAAACAGGTGAGTGCAATGATCGTTAATGAGGCCACCACCAGGCCTTGTCTGCCCCAGGTTCCATCTGACCTTGGTCTGGCCTTGGTTTCATCGGGCCTAGGCTCCACCAGGCCTCACCAGTCACATGCTACCTTGTATAGGATATACAAGGCTCAGACTGGCTAGTCAAAGTGACTGGTAGGACTTTCTTGTTTAACTTTATTGGTAGGAATTTTACTTGTGATGATGTGGCTTATTTTGGCTGGTTTAGTGTGTACCTTTTTCTTGTAAATATGATTTAAAAAGAAACCAAGAAACTAAGCAAGCAAACATCAAGACTATAGAATAATTATAAAAGAATGGGACCTAAGAAGATTCATGCGTTGGAGGATCTTGATGACATTAAGAAATCCTTGGACTTTCTTTCTGAAGAAGTGACAGCCATACGGCTCCACCAAAAAACATTCTGGACTTGGTAAATGAAGTGAAGTCGTTGAGACTTCTTAATGAGGAAAAGGACAAAAGGATTGCGGTTTTGGAGAACCGAGTAGCTGATTTGGAGCAAAACAATAGGATAAATGATGTGATCATCACTGGATTTAGAGTCAAGCCTGGTTCGTATGCAAAGGCAGCGGCTGCACCCAGTCCTGTTGGTGAACCATCAGTTGAAATGTATGATGTCATAGAGAAACAAGTGGCTTCTTTTCTCCGGAGTAAGGGAATAGAAATGGATTGTGACACTGTGGAAGCATGCCACCAGCTTCCAAGAAGGGGGAAAGAAGATAAACCTGCCATTATCATGAGATTCACAAATAGGAAATTCAAGTTTGCCTTGTTAAAACAAGGCAGATTGTTGAAAGGATCCGATGTATATATTAATGAACATTTGACCAAGAAGAATGCTGATATTGCCAGAAAGGCCCGGTTTCTAAGAAAGCAGAAAAAGATCCAATCAACATGGACAACAAATTGTAAGGTCTTCATTAAATTAAATGGAGCTCCGGAAGAGGCAAATATTCTGGCTGTGCGGGACATCGCTGAACTGGATAAATACAACTGAATGTGTTGATTGAAGATTGGAAAATCAGGTGATTGCAAATTGGGCATGAGGGCGGAGGGAACACTGATGTGATTGCTGTGAACATGACAACATGACATGATAAACTAAGAATATAACAATTACTTATGGCAGACAGAACATGGATCATGACACCATGGGTCTCGTCCCATCTGAACTCTTTATCATGCCGTTGTAAGAATTATGAGGAGGTCAATATTAATACACTGATCTACGTGGACGATGTCCTTTTGAGGCAGCCAACACTGGACTCACATTTGGCCGAGATCGACCACGTTCTGAATCAGCTGACAACTGCTGGTGCTAAAATATCACTGTCAAAATGCCAATGGTGCAGAACCAAAGTGGACTACGTTGGCCTACTTGTAGGTCCTGACGGAGTACAACCACAGCTGACTCGCACCCAAGGCCTCGACAATCTCAAAGTCCCCACCAATCTCAAAGAACTACAAAGTTTTCTGGGCGTGTGTAACTACTCGAACCAATTCATCGAAAACTATGCGGACCTTGCGAAACCACTGACTGAACTCCTTAAAAAAGACGTACCATTTGTTTGGACTGACAAACAGCAACAGGCAATGGACGCTCTTATAAACAGGATCAAGTCAGCCCCTTGTTTAGTCTACCCAGACTACAACAAAGAGTTTTACTTGGAAGTGGGCTTCTCAGCTCATTGCATAAGTGCAGGTCTGTACCAGATACACGACAGAGACAAACGTGTAGTAGCCTACGCCAGCAAAACGATGGCAGGCCCCGAATTGAGATTCTCAGACTGTGAGAAAGCTTTACTGACCACAGTGTGGGCAGTTAAACATTTCTCCAGCTACATTGGTGGACAGAAAATCATTGTGGAAACACAACACCAGCCAGTGACCTTTCTTAACAGTGAACGCATCAGAGATGGTGTGGTGACAAACTCACGTGTTGCAACGTGGCTCATGGCGCTTCAAAGTTTTAACCTAGACATACGTTATGGTCAAAACAAGAAGTCTCATCTGGGGACGGACTTGGCAATCTGCCAGAAGTGTACACAAGATGTACCAGCCACCCAGCCGCCGGTTGAGGTAAAACCCCCAGTAACTGAAGACCCGAATCACCACTTCTTTGATGACAATATCTGCAAAGATATGACAACATTGTACGTGGATGGATCTTCATTCCTCCGCGACAAAATCTGCAGAGCAGGTGTTGGAGGGGTCCTCCTCCAAGACCAAGAGCAGATAACTTTCAGCTACAAATTAGGATCTCAGACTTCTCAGTACGCTGAGATTGCAGGAATCCTAATAGCTCTCCAGATGGTAGTAGAACGCTCCATCAAGACGCTAGTCATCTGCACTGACTCTAACTATGCTCGTTTGAGTTTCGCTTGTCACCTCGCTGTGTGGAAACAGAACGGTTTCCTAACAAGCGACAGAAAAGTGGTCAAACACAAAGAGCTTTTCATAGCGTGTGATCACTTGGTGACATCACACGACTTACAGATCTACTGGAAGAAAGTTCCAGGGCATTCTAGAGTCCCAGGCGATGACAAGCACTACAATGACATTGCAGACTCCTTAGCCAAAGAAGGAGCCGACGAAGGTCCTCTATGGTCCTTCGACCCCTCCTGGTTAATCGAGACTCTGCCAACACAACCTTCAGTCAGAGTTATGGCAGTCACACGTGCACAGGCCGCAGCCAGACCTGCTGACAACGCAGTCTCTGTACGACCTGCACTGACTGACCCAGACATCATCCAACTACAGAAGTCGGATCCTGCTATCAACTCCATGATACTGTACCTGACTGATCCGAACAAAAATAGTCCGTCTAAAGACGACCTGGATTCCGATCCAGACCTTAAGGTCCTCTATCAGCTGCGCAAACAGCTAAAACTAATCAAGGGCATCTTAACTTTCGCTCATGGACCAACGTCCTCACCTGTGTTCGTGGTTCCCCATGACCAAAGGGGGGTGATGTTAGTCCATGCCCATGATCTCCCGTCCGCAGGACACAAAGGAGATAAAGCCACGCTGACGGCATTAAAACAAATTGCCTATTGGCCTGGAATGAAAAAGGATGTCAAGGACTACATTGAAGGGTGCGTGGTCTGTGGCCAGTTTCAGCCAACCAGACCACTTCACAGAGCACCACTGCAAAGCAGAGGCATTGCATTCCCATGGTCTGACCTCCAGATCGACTGGGTTGGACCACTCACTAAGAGCTCTAGAGGAAATAAATATTTTCTCACGGTAACCTGTGCATTCACCAAATGGGTAGAATGCCTACCAGCTCCTAACGACACAGCACAAACCACTGCTATGTTGTTAATGAATCATATATTCTCAAGGTTTGGACTTCCCCTTAGGGTGAACTCAGACCAAGGTACACACTTCACAGGTGAAGTGATGAAAGAACTGTGGAAGACGCTAGGCGTCAAGGCCAACTTTCATGTCGGCTACCACCCACAGGCTTCAGGCCAAGTAGAGAGAGCAAACAGAACTGTGGTGAGTATTTTGAAGAAATACGTGGCTGCAAACCACAAGGACTGGGACGTGAAACTCCCTCTGGTCCTCATGGCCATAAGAGCCACTCCACACACATCAACTGGCATCTCTCCCTTCGAGATGATGACCGGTCGACAAATGACTCTCCCTCTACACCTGTTGTACCAACCAGGCGACGCCGCCATGGCGACAGCCTACACTACACAACAATACATGAAAGATTTGAATGTACACCTCAGAAACACTTTTGCTTTCGCCCAGAAAAACCTGGAAAAATCCGCTGAAGGACGCAAGGCGTACTACGACCAGAAGGCCTCTCACAATGAACTCCAAGTGGGAGACAGAGTCTGGTACTATACGTTCGCTCCAGCAACCGGGAAAGGAGGGTCCGAGACCGGAACTCTCGCCCGCAAACTAATGCCCAGGTGGACTGGACCTCATCTGATAACAGACAAAGTGTCCTCAGTCGTCTACGAAATCAAAATCAGCAAAGGCCGCAAAGAGCCAATTGCTAAATGGGTACATCGAAATCAGATCAAACCTTACAAGGCGTTCAATGACTCCACAAAAGACAAAGATCTCACAAATACACCGACTTCATGGGATAATAAGGTCGTCCAAACACAAGTTAGTAAATAAACTAATCAGGTTTAAACTACCGTACTTTCCCACCCTATAAGTCGCATTGTCCAATTTGAACTTAGAAACGCTAAGCCTAAAACCCACAACAAAAACTAACCTTAACAACCGTTTAAATCCACGAGATTTAATTTTGACCTCGGTCATAAAGTTGAGACTGTTTTTCTTGTGTGTTGCATTTTGGAATCTGACGACAAGAGTGTGTCGAAGCAGTGAAACGTTGTTTCCTTGTTGTTTAGTCATTACTGTTGTCATTAGTTGAGATATTGTTTGGTTCTGAACACTCCCAGCCAAAAGGTTTTATATTAACATTGGTTAATGAATGATATGGATTTAACTATGCCAACATGCAGTTCGTTTTGTTAAATCTCAATCGTCGAAGAGTCAATGTAGTTTAAAGTTGCTCAAAGTACAATAAACTACATTGACCTCACAATTTCTAAATTGAACCGATCCGAT
>JBBPBX010058410.1:0-22113 GCA_038048925.1 Garcialebias charrua
GGGGGGGGGGGGCTAGGGGGGCTTGAGCACCTGCCCCTTTTGCTCCTTGCCCCCAAGTTCCCTTTTGGTCAATTTTTTTTCGTATTACTAAGCCCTCCTCTGACACATAATCACATGTACTAAAATTATTATTTCATTTTATTTTTATTATTATTATTATTTATTTGTATTTTGCAAGAAAAACAACATAATCAGCCCTCCAGTCACGTACCAACACTACATTCCCCACAATGCAACAGTAGTAGTAGGGGTGGGGCCAATCCGATTCGGAGTCGTGTCTCATGAACCCAGAGTTATAAGACCTGCCTCACATTCAGGAAATCCCTTTCAGTTTGCAGCCAGCTATAGAGTGTGGATTGAGTGAGCAGCACTTTAGCTAACAGCTAGCCAACTTTTCATCATAACATGTCCGTTGTGTGGAAGCATTTTACACTAAACACCACAAGACAGCAATGTGCAATGTCTGTAGAGCCCATAGCGCCATATTAAACTGCGGTCAAGTTAATTTTACATTGGACATTCGAGCTCCGGGGCTTCAGCGGGATGCCATTCTCGCTGAACCGAAACAGGGAGACCGACCGCGGCCAGCTGCATCCAGTCCGACCCGCTGTCTGACCGTCTTGTAGGATGGACATGCGGAGAGCGGCTGACCGAAATCAGAGCGCCCGCCCCGGATTGAACAATAAAAACAGACGGCTGAAGCCACGGAGCTCAAATGTTCACCGAGAAGTTGCTAAACTTCATCGTATTTAATGACCAAAACCTATCAGCTGTAGAAAAAGAAGGATTTCACAGTGTGATACTTGCAGCCAACAGTAAACAATCAAAAAGCATATCAATTAAAAATCACAAGAAAACTGTTTAAAAAAACATAAACAGCTACATTATAAAACAATGTAAAATACTAAAAGCAGGAACATGTCTGTGTTGGTTTATGCCAAGAACTTAGCAGATTTAAAGCTATTTAATATTTTATTTAATCCATTTATTCTTTCATTTAAAAGAGACAAAATAAAACAAATTCATCAAAAAGAAAACATTTATTGAAAAGAGTGCAGAAAGAAGAAACAAATCTTATATCACCCCCTTAAAATAATCATTGAACCAGTCCGGCCCTTGGCTTGTAGCAAATTTGTTTTTTTGGCCCCCCATGTATTTGACTTTGACATCCCTGGCTTATGCAATAGGGAGCACATTGCCCGTCCAAAACCTATCATCTCTTCATAATGGATATATGTCCGATCTTCTAACTTCCTTTGCTGCATAATGTACATTGCATTTATTCTAGCTGGGGAAGATTCTCAGTCGTCCAGGACAGGATAGAATCAAAAAAGGCGTTAAATACAGAAACAAATGGACTTTATTTGTTACAGAAAACGTTTTGCTTCCCATCTGGGGAGCTTTATCAATTCAATGGAGCAGGCTGTGAGAGAGTGAAGTTATAACCAGGTTGAGGTGACACGCACCAACCTATGTAAATTGAAAGCTAACAAACACATACTTGAGATAACACATACCTGTGACACATTCAAAGTTCAGCATGTGGAAGCAGGGCTTACAGAAGACACACATACATCCTACTGTATGTAAATTGACAAATCACACCTCAACAGCAGGGACCTCTCAAAGTCCTTGCCAGTCTAATTCACAAACGAGGCCCCTCTGTTCTAATCAGGTGTGAAACGTCTGGGAACCAGACCCAGGGCAGCACCATGATCCCCCAACACCATGATCCCCCAAACTCGGATAGACAAACTATCCACACTTGGACTAAGCCCCTCCATTTGTAACTGGGTACTAGACTTCTTAACAAACAGACCACAGTCCGTGAAGATCCACAACTTCTCCTCCTCCACCATAACCCTCAGCACTGGCTCTCCTCAAGGATGTGTGCTGAGCCCTCTTCTGTTCACTCTGCTCACATATGATTGTACAGCCACACATCCAGGCTGTCATATTGTTAAGTTTGCAGATGATACAGCGGTGGTGGGATGCATCACAAACAATGATGAGTCCAGCTACAGACAGGAGGTGGAACACCTGGAGAGCTGGTGCAAAGAGAATAATCTTCACATGAATGTGAAGAAGACAAAGGAGATGATTGTGGACTTCAGAAGGAACAAACACACCCACGCCCCACTGAAAATAGGTGGATCTGCAGTGGAAGTGGTCTCCAGCTACAAATACTTGGGTGTACACTTGAATGATAACCTCAGCTGGAGCAACAACACCACCAGCCTGATCAAGAAAGGTCATCAGAGACTCTACTTCCTCAGACGGCTGAGACGTGCTGGTCTGAGCAGCCCAGTTCTCACCTCCTTCTACAGGTGTGCAGTGGAGAGCATCCTGTGCTCCAGCATCAATGTGTGGCATGGAGGCTGCACAAGCCGTTTTCGCACTGCACAGCCCTCCCCGGCCCAGCTCGTCCCCGGTTGCCCCTGAGCCCAGCCTGGCCCGCCCCCGCTCAGTTCGCAGTGTGCGGAGAGCCGCCTTGAAGTGGGTGGGGAGTTCTTGTGTGCGCGCGTTCTTGTGTGCGCGCTTGGTGTCATTTACATTCTAGAATAAGCTGATTTGTAATCAGTTATTAACAAAAATTAAACTCAGAAACACTAATATATATATTCAGCTAACACATATTTTTTTAGGCGTTTCTGTAGTTATATTTCAATGAAATTCAGCTCGCGCTGAATGGTGGAAATGCTCTGTATGGGTGCGCGCTTCGTGTTATTTAAACTGGGCCCGGGAGCTCTGCCCGCTTAGAAACTCCGTTGTTGGGTTCTAAAACTCGGGCTGACGCCGGCCCGAAAAGGCAACTGCAAACAAGACGAACCCGGGTTAGAAGCCGGGTCGGGCCGGGCTGGGCCGGGTCGGGCCGTGCAGTGCGAAAACGGCTACAGTTGCAGAGAGGAAAGCTCTACAGAGAGTGGTGAAGGATGCACAGAAGTCTGTTGGAGTCAGTCTCCCCACCATCACAGACATTTACACCTCCAGATGCAGAAAAAGAGCCACCTGCATCATGAAAGACCTCACTCACCCAGCACACTCACTCTTTGCCCCACTCCCCTCAGGACGGAGGTTGAGGAGCATCAAATGTAGAACCACTAGACTGAGGAACAGCTTCTACCCTGAGGCTGTTAGACTCATGAATAAATAAATAATGAGAATAAACACTGCAAACACTGCATTTACCGATCGATCTACATTCCCACCCTCATCTATGGTCATGAGCTTTGGGTTATGACCGAAAGAACAAGATCTCGGATACAAGCGGCTGAAATGAGTTTTCTCCGCAGGGTGGCTGGACTCTCCCTTAGAGATAGGGTGAGAAGCTCAGTCATCCGGGAGGGACTCGGAGTAGAGCCGCTGCTTCTCCACATCGAGAGGAGCCAGTTGAGGTGGCTCGGGCATCTGGTTAGGATGCCTCCTGGACGCCTCCCTGGTGAGGTGTTCCGGGCATGTCCCACCGGGAGGAGACCCAGAGGAAGACCCAGGACGCGCTGGAGGGACTATGTTTCTCGGCTGGCCTGGGAACGCCTTGGGATTCCCCCGGAGGAGCTGCTCCAAGTGGCTGGGGAGAGGGAAGTCTGGGCCTCCCTACTTAGGCTGCTACCCCCGCGACCCGACCCCGGATAAGCGGAAGAAGATGGATGGATGGATGAAACACTGCAAAATATCACATCATGCTGATGCTGATCTGTTTTCTTGTTGCTGTGTTCATCTGTTCATACAGACTCGTGTTCGTGCTTCTGTTTATAAAGATGTTTTTCTATTACATTAGGGCTTAGTGTATTACTAGTTGATGTTTCTCTTAGTTAATGCTAGATGTTGTTACTGTTTTTCTCTTGCATTTGTTGTTGGATGTAACTGGGACCCCGTGTACATAATCTCGTTTTCATCACATGTACCACATGCGGTGCAAATGACAATAAAGACTCTCTGACTCTCTGACTCTGACTCTAAGTTTTACGACATTAGGACAGAATTTTGCAATCTCACCACAAGAAATACCTGTTGTGGAACTAATCACAGCCACTGAAACTGTGATTAGGAAAAACAACTTGACAGAAGCAAAGGCTGAACAACTCCGAATGAAAATATCAGCTACCCTCTCCAGTGCCAAACTGCCTCCTTCAAATCTTACACCGCTGGAAAGGAAAGCTATAACATCCCTCAGCCAAGACCAAAACATCACCATTTTACCAGCAGACAAAGGAAGATGCACAGTAATACTCAACACGTCTGATTACCAGGAGAAAATAACCACACTGTTGAGCGACAGGAACACCTATGAGCCCCTGAAGAGGGACCCAACTAACACATTTAAAAAGAAAGTCACAGATTATCTGCAAAAACTCGAGAAGGAGAAAACAATCAATTGATCATTGTATTATAGATTGTACCCGGGGAAGGCCACTCCCTGTCTTTATGGACTTCCAAAAATACACAAAGAAGACAAGGATTTGGACAAAAGGACCAACTTCACCCCAGACCACATCTGCACTCTGCTGGATCTCTGCCTCTCCACCACTTATTTCAAGTTCAATGACAGATTTTATACAGACAGAAGCACAGCTGTGCCATGGGATCTCCAGTGTCACCCATTGTTGCCAACCTATACATGGAGGAACTGGAACAGAGAGCCCTAAACTCCTATGAGAAAACAACTCCAAGCCATTGGTTCCAATATGTGGATGATACCTAGGTCAAAATCCAAGCCAGGGAGGTGGAAGCTTTCACCAGACACATTAACTCTGTCAATAACAACATCAAGTTCACCATAGAGGATGCAAACAACAACAAGCTGCCTTTTTTGGACCGTTTGGTTCACATGGAGGGAGAGGACAGTCTCAACATTGAAATTTAAAGAAAACCAACCCACACAGACCAGTATCTTCTGTTTGACTCTCACCATCCACTGGAACACAAACTTTCTGTCATCAGAACTTTACAGCATCAGGCCGAACACATCCCCACAAGGACAGAAGGGAAGGAAAAGGAACAGAAACATATCAACAAATCTCTCCAAACATAAGGATATCCTAACTGGGCCTTTGTCAAGTCAGTGAGAAAATCAACAAAACACAATAATGAACAGAAAAAGGGGAACAGATGGAGAAACATTGTCATCTCTTATGTTGCTGGAGTTTCAGAGAATTTCAGAAGGATTTTCAACAAACACAACAGCCTAGTACATTTCAAACCGAGCAGGACTCTCAGACAGAGGCTGGTCCACCCTAAGGACAAGACACCCACAAACAAACAGAGTGGTGTAGTGTACGCAGTCCAGTGCAGCGAGGACTGTCCAGACCTCTACATTGGAGGAACTAAGCAGCCCATTCACAGAAGAATGTCCCAACACAGGAGAGCCTCCTCCTTTGGACAAAACTCAGCTGTTCACCTCCACCTCACGGACAAGGGACACTCTTTTGAGGACCAGAATGTGCAAATTTTGGACAGAGAGCACAGGTGGTTTGAGAGGGATGTGATGGAGGCGGTTTATGTAAAACGAGAGAAACCACCGTTAAACAGAGGAGGAGGTCTAAGATTTCAACTTTCTAAAACTTATAGTGTGGCCCTGGTTCTCAGACGTTTCGCACCTGATGAGAACAGAGGGGCCTCGTTTGTGAATTAGACTGGCAAGGACTTTGAGAGAGTTGAGGTGTGAGGTGTGATTTGTCAATTTACATACAGTAGGATGTATGTGTGTCTTCTGTAAGCCCTGCTTCCACACGCTGAACTTTGAATGTGTCACAGGTATGTGTTATCTCAAGTATGTGTTTGTTAGCTTTCAATTTACATAGTTTGGTACATGTCACCTCAGCCTGGATAAAACTTCACTCTCTCACAGCCTGCTTCATTGAACTGATAAAGCTCCCCGGATGGGAAGCAAAACGTTTTCTGTAACAAATAAAGTCCTGTTGTTTCTGTATTGAACGCCTTTTTTTATTTATTCTAGCGTTAGGTAAATGTATCTTGAAGGAGAATAGCACTTAAATAAAAGTCCATCCATCCATCCATCCATCCATCCATTTTCTTTTGCTTATCCGGGGTCGGGTCGCGGGGGTAGCAGCCTAAGAAGGGAGGCCCAGACTTCCCTCTCCCCAGCCACTTGGAGCAGCTCCTCTGGGGGAATCCCAAGGTGTTCCCAGGCCAGCCGAGAAACATAGTCCCTCCAGCGTGTCCTGGGTCTTCCTCTGGGTCTCCTCCCGGTGGGACATGCCCGGAACACCTCACCAGGGAGGCGTCCAGGAGGCATCCTAACCAGATGCCCGAGCCACCTCAACTGGCTCCTCTCGATGTGGAGAAGCAGCGGCTCTACTCCGAGTCCCTCCCGGATGACTGAGCTTCTCACCCTATCTCTAAGGGAGAGTCCAGACACCCTGCGGAGAAAACTCATTTCAGCCGCTTGTATCCGAGATCTCGTTCTTTCGGTCACAACCCAAAGCTCATGACCATAGATGAGGGTGGGAACGTAGATCGATCGGTAAATTGAGAGCTTTGCCTTTTGACTCAGCTCTCTCTTCACCACGACAGACCGGTACAGCGCCCGCTTCACTGCGGACGCTGCACCTATCCGCCTATCGATCTCACACTCCAGTTTTCCCTCATTCATGAACAAGACCCCGAGATACTTAAACTCCTCCACTTGGGGCAGGACCTCCTCCCTGACCCGGAGAGGGCACTCTACCCTTTTCCGGCTCAAGACCATGACCTCGGATTTGGAGGAACTGATCCTCATCCCGGCCACGTCACACTCGACTGCAAACCGCTCCAGTGAAAACATAGATCACAACCTGATGAAGCCAATAAAAGTCCAACAAGAATATTCATTTAGAATTAAAAATAACTCACCATGAACTACCATAATAGATATAATTGTATGTCAACCAATCAAGTTGCTCCTGTCCAATAAAAGCGTACAAATGAGTATGGAGTTAAATTTGTTTCACAAATATTCAATGAAAAATAACTAACCTCAGTTAAGTAAAATAAAATTGTAATCAAAACCTTTGGAATTGTAATGATTTCTTTTTTTAGACAAATATTTTTGTTTAAAAAACTTTTTTTTAAATTAAATAACAAATTTTTCTCTCGTGAACTTAAAGTTATTTGCAAAACTTAAACCTCACTGAGGTCACTGACATTTTTCGAGACATGACCAACAGAAAACTGCTGCTGCACAGTTGTTTTAAGAAGGGGCAGATATGATACGGGGGCCTTTCTGGGTGGAGTTTGCATGTTCTCTCCGTGCATGCGTGGGTTTTCTCCGGGTGCTCCGGTTTCCTCCCACAGTCCAAAAACATGCATGTTAGACTGATTGGTAACTCTAAATTGACCCTGGGTGTGAGTGAGACAGGTCCCTCTTGTAAATGTCCCCGTGTCTCAACGAGGCTAGCCTGTATAAAATAAAGGTTGAATGAATGAATGAATGAATGATAAAAAAAATTTCTTCTTCTGCTACCTTTCATTTTATATCTTGTTTTTTCTTTCATGTGTTTGTAAATTGTCTTTGTGTTTTAAATCTGAAATGAATAAATAAAATAAAATGAATAAAAATAAATAAATAAGAAGAGAACAAAAATAGCAAAAATGCTTAAAAGTTGGAAGTTTATTTTTAAACAGTTAAATCACCATGATTGAAAAGAAGATTTTGGATAGTAATCTTAGATTCAGTTTGGGGAAAAAAAGAAAGGCAAGAGACCGAAATAAATAAGACAGTGGCCTCCACTCAACACAGAGAAGATGAGACAATGAGGAAAAAAAGAAAAGAGAAACTGACAAATTTTACTTTTCCCTTCCATTTTTTTTTACATTTTCTAATGTGGGATGGGCGATATGGACTAAAATATTTATCACCATAATTTCTAGGTTTTATCACGATAACAATAAGTGACGATAAAATAATAATCCATCCATCCATCCATCCATCCATTTTCTTCTGCTTATCCGGAGTCAGGTTGCGGGGGTAGCAGCCTAAGTAGGGAGGCCCAGACTTCCCTCTCCCCAGCCACTTGGAGCAGCTCCTCTGGGGGAATCCCAAGGCGTTCCCAGGCCAGCCGAGAAACATAGTCCCTCCAGCGTGTCCTGGGTCTTCCTCTGGGTCTCCTCCCGGTGGGACATGCCCGGAACACCTCACCAGGGAGGCGTCCAGGAGGCATCCTAACCAGATGCCCGAGCCACCTCAACTGGCTCCTCTCGATGTGGAGAAGCAGCGGCTCTACTCCGAGTCCCTCCCGGATGACTGAGCTTCTCACCCTATCTCTAAGGGAGAGTCCAGACACCCTGCGGAGAAAACTCATTTCAGCCGCTTGTATCCGAGATCTCGTTCTTTCGGTCACAACCCAAAGCTCATGACCATAGATGAGGGTGGGAACGTAGATCGATCGGTAAATTGAGAGCTTTGCCTTTCGACTCAGCTCTCTCTTCACCACGACAGACCGGTACAGCGCCCGCTTCACTGCGGATGCTGCACCTATCCGCCTATCGATCTCACGCTCCAGTTTTCCCTCATTCGTGAACAAGACCCGAGATACTTAAACTCCTCCACTTGGGGCAGGACCTCCTCCCCGACCCGGAGAGGGCATGCTACCCTTTTCCGGCTCAAGACCATGGCCTCGGATTTGGAGGAACTGATCCTCATCCCGGCCGCATCACACTCGGCTGCAAACCGCTCCAGCGAAAGCTGTAGATCACGATCTGATGAAGCCAATAGGACCACATCATCTGCAAAAAATAGAGAAGTGATTCTAAGTAGGGATGCACCGATCCACATTTCTTACTTCCGATACAATACCGATACTTAAATCTGGGTATCGGCCGATACAGATACTTTTCCGATCTGATACCGTTCAGGTATAAGAGGTTGTAATAATGAATTTTTTGAACTATGACTATTATGTGACTACTGTCTTAACATTGTGTGAGTTAAACCCAATGAAGACACTCTGGGCCTCACAACAAGGAAACACCTAAACTTTAAAAGCACACAAGAGGCAGATCTACTGTATATCCCTTATTACCCCAAGATGGCGGCGCCAGTGTCTTCGGCTTGCCTCTCTCTACAAACCTTGATTGTTTTTGTGTTATTTTTTGCTTTTATAATTCATGGTGCCGACTCTCTGCTGGTGTATAATCGCCAAACACTTCTAAATCTCCGACCCTGCTTTAATAACTTGGCTTCGTTTGTGCAAGATGGACAAAAAACTTTTTTCTCTCCATTTCTGTCGGACGTGCCGTCCTACCTGTGCCGGGCCCCTGCTCCACCTGCACGGAGAGGGCGCAGACGCCGCGGGAAACGCAGCGGCCGGCTGGTCAGACTGAAAGCCTGTGTGGCGGTGGCTGCTCTCTCTCAAGGGCTTGGAGCTGCTTCTGCAACTTTCATCCTGGGCTGCTCCTCGGATCCTATCAGCTCCTCTCTGGTTCTTGCTGTCGGCCTCGATGGGGGACATTCTGCGCGCGGCCTCTCCCTCCTCCACCTCCGCACGCTTGGAATCAAGCCTAGGATATAGTTGACGCGTCGCATAGGGCGCGCGGCCAAAGTGACGCAATCGCGAAGTCCCCGCCCCCGCGCTTTGGCCAGCGCGTTGGTTTCGCGCGTGGTCGTGCACCTCCCAGATTTTGAAGCTCCGCAAGCCTAGCGCGCGCGCCAAATTGATTGACAGGTGGGTGTGGACCTCACCGACAGCCTTCACGCCAGATTCTGCAGCTGTCTGCGCCGCTGTGGTCGTGGAAACGGCGTCGCGAGGCATGGAGGAATGTTTTGTGACACAAAATGTATTAAATTCTCCTTCATTCCTGATCTGGAGTCGGACTTTTCTTTTGTTTTTTCGCCAAAAGTCACGTGATCGCTTTCTCCTCCGCTGACTCCATGCATTAAAGCCGCAAATAAAGACAACAGTTCAGCACGCGAGCAGAAAGCTATTTGTTTTTGTTGTGTGACGTCAAACAGTTCTTCTTCTACGGTAGATTTCTTCTTCTACACCCTTTCTTGCAACATATGCACAGGTTTTAGAGGGTACTGCCACCTGCTGGTCAGTAAAAGAACAGCACTTTGCCAAGCGCTGCCGTGCCACACCATAAACGCATGCACAGTGCGCGCGCAGCACGTGCGCTCCAGCTTGTGGACCAAAGCGCGACTATATCCGAGCCTTAAATCCAAGCCTGGGAGCGGAGCAGCCGGTGCGCTGCCTCTCCCTCCCACTCCTAGGTGCGCGCGGGGTGAATCTCCAAAACCTACGGCTCCTGGACAGCGCTCCTGGAACGGATTACTCCTGGGATCTAGCTCCTGTTGTCAACCGGGGAGGGGGGCAGCCAGTGCGCTGCCTCACCCTCCCCCACCTGCGTGCGCGCGGGGTGAACCCCCACAACCTGCGGCTCCTGGACAGAGCTCCCCGGATGGATTACGTCACCCCCGCTCCATCTCATGTTCACATGGCCCTGGTTAATGTTAGATCACTAACAAACAAGACTTTTATTCTGAAGGATTTCTTCTCCTCCCACAGTCTGGATTTTTTATTCTTAACTGAAACTTGGTTAACTTCTGATGACTCCAGTGCTTTTTGTGAACTCTTGCCACTGAACTGTTCTTTCTTCAGCTCTCCCAGGACGACAGGTCGTGGAGGAGGAATAGCAACTGTTTACAGAGAGAGCTATCCCTGTAAACAAATCACTCCTTTAACATTTTATTCCAGCTTTGAGCTCAGCTTATTTGAGCTTGGATCCTCACACACGGTGCTGTGTTCTGTTATTTACCGACCTCCAAAATACAACAAGGACTTTCTGACTGACTTTGCTGACTTTTTGGCAGGAGTGCTGCTTAAATATGACAAAATCCTTTTGGCTGGAGATTTCAATATCAGCGTGTGTTGTGCTGATAAACCGTTGGTCAAAGAGTTTTTACAGCTGATTGATTCATTTAATTTTGTTCAGTTTGTGTCTGGTCCAACACATGACCGTAATCACACCTTAGACCTAGTCTTAGCTCATGGTTTTAATGTTTCTAATCTGGAAGTTTGTGATGCTGCCTTCTCAGACCACAGGCCTGTTGTGTTTGACATGCCACTCTTCTGTCACTCAGTCAAACCTCGCGCTCCTGCACAGCCCTGCAGGGTCATTAACTCTTCCACTGCTGCTCAGTTCTCTGCAGCTTTTAGCTCTGCCAGCAGCTCCAGAGATCCAGTGGGTCCTTGTTCAGATGTTGAGGCTCTCTCCTCTCATTTTAACTCGGCTTGTCAGTCTGTTTTAGATGCTGTGGCTCCATTAAAGATGAGAGCTTCCAGACCGAAGCCTGATCCCTGGACTGATGATGTCACACGTGCTGCCAGACGCCAGTGCAGAAAAGCTGAGCGAAAATGGAAGAAGGATAAGTTGCAGGTGTCATTCCAAGCACTGAGGGACAGCTGGCGTTTCTATCAGTCCACTGTTAGAGCAGCAAAAAACAAATATTTCTCCAACATAATTTCCACCAACTCTAACAATCCACGTGTGCTTTTTAAAACCATCAGCTCTGTTCTTAAGGCCCCACAATCAGCCAGCCCGGAGAGCTCAGCTGAAGTGTGTGAAGACTTCCTGAGCTTTTTTACCAACAAGGTTGCAAACATTAGAGCTCTCATTAGCCCTCCTTCTTGTGACCCCTCCATCTCTGTTACATGCTCTGCTGTTTTCAAGCAGTTTGAGCTCGTCACGCTGCCTTTTTTAAAAGACATCACTGACCATATGAAGTCTGCTGGGTCTCCAAATGATCCCATCCCACCTCGTCTTTTTAAAGAGGTTTTTCACACGGTGGCTCCTTCTGTGTCCCAAATCATAAATGTTAGCTTGGCAAGTGGACAGGTACCTCCAAGTTTTAAACATGCAGTTGTGACTCCACTGATTAAAAAACCCGGTCTCGACTCCACAGACATGTCCAATTTTAGGCCTATTTCAAAACTGCCCTTTGTTTCAAAGATCTTGGAGAAAATTGTGTACAACCAGTTAACTGCTTACTTAAACGACCACAACCTTCTTGAACTGTTCCAATCCGGTTTTAAAACTCGCCACAGTACTGAGTCAGCACTGTTGAAGGTTTGCAATGACATTCTCATAGCCACAGACTCTGGTCACTGTGTAGTTTTAATGCTGTTGGACCTAACTGCTGCCTTCGACACGGTGGACCATCACATCCTCCTGTCTCGCCTGGAGAACTGGGTGGGCATTCAGGGTCCTGCTCTACAGTGGTTTAGATCCTATTTAACAGAGAGAAGCTTTTGTGTGCGTCTAGGTTCTGTGGAGTCCTCTGTAACACCTCTCACATGTGGAGTACCTCAGGGGTCTATACTTGGCCCCCTTCTGTTTTCCCTATATTTACTACCTCTGGGACATATTCTCCGGAAACATGGTATTTCTTTTCATTTTTACGCCGATGACAGCCAAATTTATGTTCCATTGAAACAATACTCCCTGAACCAACTTCTGGATTGTATGGCTGAAATCAGAGCATGGATGTCACACAACTTTTTACATTTTAACGAGAAAAAGACTGAGGTCCTGTTATTTAAGCCCAGTGTGGGTTCCACTGTTCATGCTGATCTGGGTCCTTTAACACAACATCTGACTGAGACAGCAACTAACCTGGGTGTAAGGCTGGACAGTGATTTTAAGCTGGATGCTCAGATTAAATCTGTGGTCAAGTCCAGCTTTTATCACCTGCGACAACTGGCCAAGGTGAAACCATTTCTGTCACAACGTCATTTTGAGATTTTAATCCATGCTTTTATTACAACTCGTCTGGACTATTGCAACTCACTTTACGTTGGTCTGAGCCAGTCACTCACTCACACACTAACTCACTCACGCACTGACTCGACTTCAACTGGTTCAGAATTCTGCTGCTCGCCTTTTAACTGGTACCAGGAAATGTGAACACATCACCCCTGTCTTAAAATCACTACACTGGCTCCCAGTTTGTTTCCGGATTAATTTTAAGGTTCTTTTGTTTGTATTCAAATGTCTTCATGGTCTCGCCCCACAGTATCTGTCCGACCTTCTCCAGCCGTACATTCCCTCACGCTCTCTGAGGTCAGCAGATCAGCTGCTGCTGGTCGTCCCAAAGTCCAACAGGAGGCTGAGAGGTGACCGAGCGTTCTCAGTCGCTGCCCCTAAACTGTGGAACGAGCTGCCTCTGCGTGTCAGACAAACTGACTCACTTCCTGTTTTCAAGTCTGCTCTGAAGACACATTTTTTCTCTTTGGCTTTTAACACAGCTTGAAATGTTGGTTTTACTGTTTTTAAGTTTTTCTTTTATAGTTTTTACTGTTTGCTGTTTGATCTGGTAATTTATTACTTTTATGGTATTTGTTGAGTTTATAGTTGTATGCTTGTCTGTGTTGGTGTACAGCACTTTGGCCAACGGTGTTGTTTTAAAGTGCTTTATAAATAAAGTTGTATTGTATTGTATTGTATTATATCACAGACGTCCTTCTCACTCATGGTACAGCTGGAAAACTAAAAATCTGTTAAGCATTATGGGAAAGACAACACAGTCCACTCCCCTTAACCACTACGGGAGTGAATTTTTTTGTCTTTCCCATAATGCTTAGCAGTATTTTAGTCTAAAATACCGCTAAGCATTAGTATTGGTAGCATTTTAGTCTAAAATACCACTAAGCATTATGGATATCGGCAGGTTGGTTCCGATATCCGATACTTAAAATATGCTGGTGTCGGATGCCGATACCGATACTGGATCAGATTGGCCCCGTCCCTAATTCTAAGGCCACCAAAATGGATCCTCTCAACACCTTGGTTGTGCCTAGAAATTCTGTCCATAAAAGTTATGAACAGAATCGGTGACAAAGGGCAACCATGGCGGAGTCCAACTCTCACTGGAAACGAACCTGACTTACTGCGGCAATGCGGACCAAGCTCTGACACCGGTCGTACAGGGACCTAACAGCCCATATCAATGGGCCTGGTACCCCATACTCCCGGAGTACCCCCCACAGAACCCCCAGAGGGATGCGGTCGAATGCCTTATCCAAGTCCACAAAGCACATGTAAACTGGTTGGGCAAACTCCCATGTACCCTCCAGGACCCTGCTGAGGGTGTAGAGCTGGTCCAGTGTTCCACGACCAGCACGAAAACCACACTGCTCCTCCTGAATCCGAGGTTCGACTATCCGACGGACCCTCCTCTCCAGAACCCCTGAATAGACCTTACCAGGGAGGCTTAAGAGTGTGATCCCCCTATAGTTGGAACACACCCTACGGTCCCCCTTTTTGAATAGGGGAACCACCACCCCAGTCTGCCAATCCAAGGGAACTGCCCCCGATGTCCACGCGATATTGCAGAGTCGCGTAAGCCAACACAACCCCACAACATCCAGAGCCCTAAGGAACTCAGGGCGAATCTCATCCACCCCCGGAGCCCTGCCACCGCGGAGCTTTTTAACCACCTCGGTGACCTCAGCACCAGAGATTGGAGAGCCCGACCCAAAGTCCCCAGGCTCCGCTTCCTCAGTGGAAGACGTGCCAGTAGGATTGAGGAGGTCTTCGAAGTATTCCGCCCACCGACTCACAACATCCCGAGTTGAGGTCAACAGCACGCCATCCCCACCATAAATGGTGTTGGTCGCGTACCGCTTTCCCCCCCTGAGACGCCGGATGGTGGACCAGAATCGCCTCGAAGCCGTACGGAAGTCATTCTCCATGGCCTCTCCGAACTCCTCCCACGCCCGAGTTTTTGCCTCAGCAACCACCCGAGCCGCATGCCGCTTGGACTGTCGGTACCTATCTGCTGCTTCCGGGGTCCCACAGGCCAAAAAGGCCCAATAGGACTCCTTCTTCAGCATGACAGCATCCCTCACCGCCGGTGTCCACCACCGGGTTCGAGGGTTGCCACCACGACAGGCACCAACAACCTTGCGGCCACAACTCTGATAAGCTACCTCGACAATAGAGGCGCGGAACATGGCCCACTCGGACTCAATGTCCCCCGCCTCCCTCGGAACGTGTTCAAAGCTCTCCCGGAGGTGGGAGTTAAAGCTCCGTCTTACGGGAGACTCTGCCAGACGTTCCCAGCAGACCCTCACAATACGTTTGGGTCTGCCAGGTCTGACCGGCATCCTCCCCCACCATCGGAGACAACTCACCACCAGGTAGTGGTCAGTGGACAGCTCCGCCCCTCTCTTCACCCGAGTGTCCAGGACATGCGGCCGCAGATCAGATGAGACGACAACAAAGTCGATCATCGAACTGCGACCTAGGGTGTCCTGGTGTCAAGAGCACATATGTACACCCTTATGCCTGAACATGGTGTTCGTTATGGACAATCCATGACGAGCACAGAAGTCCAATAACAGAACACCACTCGGGTTCAGATCAGGGGGGCCGTTCCTCCCAACCACACCCCTCCAGGTCTCACTGTCATTGCCCACGTGAGCGTTGAAGTCCCCCAGTAGAACAAGGGAGTCCCCAGGAGGTGCACTCTCCAATACCCCCTCCAAGGACTCCAAAAAGGGTGGGTAATCTGCGCTGCCGTTTGGCGCATAGGCACAAACAACAGTCAGAGCCCGTCCCCCCACACGTAGGCGAAGGGAGGCTACCCTCTCGTTCACCGGGGTGAACCCCAACGTACAGGCACCAAGATGGGGGGCAACAAGTATGCCCACTCCTGCTCGGCGCCTCTCACCAGGGGCAACTCCAGAGTGGAAGAGTGTCCAACCCCTCTCAAGGAAACTGGTTCCAGAGCCAGAGCCATGCGTTGAGGTGAGTCCGACTATTTCTAGCCGGAACCTCTCAACCTCACACACTAGCTCAGGCTCCTTCCCCACCAGAGAGGTGACATTCCATGTCCCAATGGCCAGCTTCTGTAGCCGAGGATCAGACCGCCAGGGTCCCCGCCCTCGGCCACCACCCATCCCACATTGCACCCGACCCCTTTGGCCCCTCCCATAGGTGGTGAGCCCATGGGAAGGGGGACCCACGTCTCCTCTTCGGGCTGTGCCGAGCTCCATGGGTAAAAGCCCGGCCACCAGGCGCTCGCCAACGTGCCCCACCTCCGGGCCTGGCTCCAGAGTGGGGCCCCGGTGACCCGCGTCCGGGCGAGGGAACATTCTATCCAATAATTGTACTCATCATAAGGGTCTTTGGGCTGCACTTTGTCTGGTCCCTCACCTAGGACCTGTCTGCCTTGGGTGACCCTACTAGGGGAATGACGCCCCTGACAGCATAGCTCCTAGGATCATTGGGACGCTCAAACCCCTCCACCACGGTAAGGTGGCAGCCCAAGGAGGGGCGTCACTATGGTTTTTACTACTGACGGAAAATAATTGTCTCTTGTGAATAATAAAGAATCTTGAACTTGAACTGGATTATGAACTACTGTATTTTCCGGTGTATAGGTCGCACCTTTTTATGTTTTTTTCAAGGCCTGCGACCTATACACCGGTGCGACCTATATATGGCTTGTTATCGCTTTTGGCGAAACAAATTTTTAAATCCAGCTCATTTCACAATTACGTTCATTTATTAAGGAAAAGTTCAGCTCAGACACATATTTGCTATAATTTTTATCAAACAAATAATTGTTTTTAAGTGTTAATCTTCTTAAAAGCCTTGCTGTGCGCTCCTGTGGCAGACATTTGCAGCAGAGCTAAACGTAGGTGCGACCTATACACCAGTGCGACCTATCTAGGGATTTTTCCAATCTATTGGTGATAAAGTCAAAGTCAAAGTCAAAGTCAACTTTATTGTCAGATCTGCAATATGTACTGTACAGGACATACACAGGACCAAAATTGTGTTTCTCTCAGTCCCTCGGTGCAACAGTAAACATCTAAACATTGAAACATAATTGGACAATGCAACCTATACATCGGTGCGACCTATACACCAGAAAATACGGTAAATACAAATAAATCTTACAATTCAACTCTACAAGTTATCATAGTTTTTGTGATTCTATGATGCATGCTGAATGGCCTTTTTACATTATTTGGGATTTGTTGTAATCCACTCTTGCTTCAGTCCAAATTTGTTGAATAAAGTACATCTCCTATCACTGGTCAACTCCATACATCCATTATTGTTTACCCACTTCTTCCTTTTTGGGTCATGAGGGTTGCTGGTGCCCTTGCCCAGCAGTCACGGTGAGAAGCAGGGTACACCCTGGACAGGTCTCCAGTCCATCACAGGGACACATAGAGACAAATGAGACAAACAACCATTCACTCTCACTCACACCTAGTGACAATTTAGAGTTACCAATCAACCTAATATGCATGTTTTTGGTCTGTGGGAGGAAACCAGAGTACTTGGAGAAAACCCACAGATGCCCAGAGAGAACATGTAAATTCCATTCAGAGAGGTCCCCCAGCTGGGACTTGATCCGGCAACAATCTCGCTGAGGCAACGGCGCTACCAACTGATCCACTGTTCTGCCCACTAGTCAGAGTCAGAGTCAGAGTCAGAGAGTCTTTATTGTCATTTGCACCGCATGTGGTACATGAGATGAAAACGAGATTATGTACACGAGGTCCCAGTTACATCCAACAACAAATGAAAGAGAAAAACAGTAATAACATCGAGAACTAACTAAGAAAAACATCAACTAGTAATACACTAAGCCTAATATAGTGGGAATAAACAGCAGCACGAACATGAGTTTGTATGAGCAGATGGTCACAGATGGTCACAGATGAACACAGCAACAAGAAAACATATCAGCATCACCATGATGTGATATTTTGCAGTGTTTATTTTAATTTTATTTTTATTTATTCATGAGTCTAACAGCCTCAGGGTAGAAGCTGTTCCTCAGTCTAGTGGTTCTACACTTGATGCTCCTCAACCTAGTCTAATCCTAGTCTAATCTGTCATGAAGATTATCAAAATAATTTCCTCCTACTTACCAATTCTTTTAGACCGACAATAGACTGAATGTTAGAAATGTTATTAAAAGTTATTCAATAGCCAACAAATGCAGCAGATCTCTTGCTTTTGTGTGTGCGTATCTCTTCATTATATTGTTTACCAACTCTACATAAAAATACAGCAAAGTCTGATGGAGTTATTTTGAAAAGTTAAGCTATAAAAATCAAAGAAGATGGCTGTTTCAAAACTGGTAGTGTGATAAGTGAGTTTTGAAAATGACAATTGTAAAGTGTTGCTGGTGGCATGTTACTGAAATTGTTTCATCTGTAATAAACCAACATCTTTAAACTATCAAGCTCAAGCATAGAAACAAGATGAGTGACATGCAATTCAAAATGACTGTGACAGTGAACTTGCATCATGTTCCTCCAAGATCCCAGTGCGTGTCTTTTCATCTGAGGCTTTAACTGCTTCCCATTGAGAGATATGAAACCACGTGGTGAAGCATGTTTATCACCTTTGATATGAGCTTGTTTACATTTAGTCACATTGCAACAAAGCCTGCTATGCAAGACACATGACTTCTTTGTACAACCCTTGGAGCTCTTTAATGTGACAAGACACTAATCATAAACTGAGTACTAATTTCTAAAAATAATAATTGTAAAAGTGACATTCAAATATAATGAGAGAAGGGTTCTAAAGGTGGTTATTTAAAGCTGTATTGAATATGTTTGTTTTTTTACATCCTACTGTTTTACTGTCAATACCCTTCACCCAAATGCTCAGATTCACAAATATTGCACAGTGTGCACTATCTGCTGCACTTTTATTTCTTCCCATCATTTATTTACTCAGTTTTGGTGGCACGTTCATTTAAAAAGATATCCCTAATTATATGATTGGACCATAATGTCCATCAGATCCATCAGGTGTTAATATTTTGCACTTTATTTACATTAAAGAACAGCAGATTTAGACTTTTCTGGCTTCATGATTTAAATATGGCTGTATGTCCCAAACACATTGGCAACAAAAGTGATAGGAAAAAAAGAGAAAAAATGTTTAGTTTTGTTTCCACAATGAGCTACAGGTTTTCCAAACCGAGTCTAAATTAATTAATGAAAAATAGGATGCTTCAGGACATTGGTAAGGTCCCTAACATTTCAGGAAAACAAATTGCCCTGAGGTGTTTTTGTTTTGTTTTTCCTGATTTTTTTTCCTGAGTAAACATGAAATCCCAGGAGATATTTCAATTACAAAAAATAAATAAAAAATATATAAAAAATGCTCAGATCTTTGTGTCTTAGGTGGCAGGCGAAGTAACATTTAGATATGGAAGTAAGAATACTCTACCCTACAATGTGTGCATATGGCAACCATTTCTATTAATTAATTATTTTGTATAACATCAGATACTAAAAATCCACCATAGCATGGATATGTGTACTGTGTGCACAGTAGAAGCAGAACATGGATTCAATAATACCAAAAATACTGGCAATAATGTACTGTATGTAAGCATCAAAATATATGAAATGCCATTTCTAATTAGTAGATTAGTGTTTAAATGACATGAGTTTTCACAGATTTAATACAAACAAGCTTTTAGAAAATGTGAAAGTGACTTTCCAGGTTTCCCTTTATTTCCAAAGTCACTGGGAACCCAGGGGTGTATGTTCCCTGCTCACCCTCCTGCGTGGAAGATTGAACTTCAGTCCACTTGCCTCCAAAGCAGTTGCCAACTGGGGATACCCACTAAGACTTATGAGTTGAGGGGGTGGTGGGATGGTGTGTCCACAATTATCCTGCAAAATAATTATGTTTAGTTCTGTTTGTTAAACCTGAATGTTTGTATAGGAATTACTGTCTGTTGAAATGTTATAAAATTAGAACTGCACCAGTACCAGAATCTTGTAGATAAAACAATCTGATATTCATCATTACAAGAGGATGTATTGTACTTGTCCCCTGTCATGTCTGCATTCTTGTGAAAGCAGATGTACAGCAGATTTGTCTTTAAGAAAACATACACTTTTGTCCTGGTAGGTGGTATTTCTTTTAACTTCATTTATAATACCTTATTTACAGTAACCAATGGGAAACTATACTTATAGAGAGACTATGTGTGGTTGACAATCACTTTAATAGGTCTTTGTGAATTAGAGTTACACAAAATCTAAAATTGTGCCTGCAAAAGGAGACATGCCCCACTCAGAGGAGACCACAGGGCAGACCCCAAATTAGTCGGATGGACTACATATCCACTGGTTTGGGATCTTTCAGGAAGAACTAGAGATTGTCTCTGGAGATTGCTGGGATTCCCTTCTGGACCTGTTAGCACCTGAACTTGACAACAATGGATGAATGGGTGCCCAATAAATATGCTTGAAGTGTAAGGATGGCTCCCTCTGTCTCCCTCTGTTGGTCTGTCTCCCTCCTTACACGTTGTCTCTCAGGTTATGCGTGTCGTCTCAGGTGATTATGATTTTAGGTGATTAGGCTGTGTATATTAGTTTGTGTGTGTGTCATTGTCGGGTCATTCGTCCATTTTCCCCTGGTGTGTCGTGTATCTGCTTCGGTTCAGCTCCTTGGTCTGTGAGTACGTCTCTTCAGTTTTTGAGTTCTAGTAATCCAGCCACAGTTTGAGCATTTACAGCCACAGTTCTCGAATTTCAATATTAAAGCCACAGTTCTAGCTGCAGTCTTAGTTTCTAGATTTAAAGCCACAGTTTCTAGTTACAGTTTTATATTTCATGTTTACTGCCACGTCAGTGTTTTGATTTGTCTCATTAAAGTGTTTTTGATTTTCACTCGTGCCTCTTAGAGTCTGCCTGTCTGCACCATTGGGCTCATCCCTCAACACCACACCAAATCGTTACATGAAGAAGCTTAACTTTACTTGTCTTGTGCTCAATGGTATTAAAAGTGAATGAAAAACAAAATTACACAAATTAAATCTAAAAATGTAAATGTACCATGTGGGTCAAGGATCAGTGTTTGTAAGAGATGTATTTGACTTGTCTTTACAGAATAAAAAAAGTAAAATTAAAAGGCAATTGTGTTTGCTTCCATTTGAAATTAAAGTTAATATGCACATCAGAAAAAACATTACAAGTCTTACAGATTGATAACAAAACTGATGAAACTCCCTTTAAAACAAGTTGACTGTTATTGCAATTTACAAGAGATGCAGAGAAAACATTATTCTAAGAAAAGCTTCATGTCTTGATCGTTTTTCAGGGGAAAGACTAACATTGTTGACAAGTATAAAAGTATGAGAAATGAAAATGAAGTTATGGCACTTATGTAGATGGAGTGTGATTAAGTGCAACTTTTTCTGATCACACCTTGTCTTCAGGCAACAAGCCTTGGCTGTCATTTACCATCCATTAGTTAAGAAGATTGCTACCTAAGTAAAAAAAAAATCATGGAAAACATGAACAGTAGCTATAAATGAGTGCCATCTGTGCAAATGTAGCTGCTGAAGACTGCAGACAATAGTAATCATAGTAAAATAGGCATTTTTATTTTTGTTGGACATCACACGAGATTTAACTTTTATATTATTCGATTATCATACATTTTAGAGAGATTTTTTTTTCAGTATTGTGTTCAAATATGGAGTACACTGCAGTTGTATACCTTAAATAAATGCTGGAACTTTTGGTAACAATGGATAGAGATGTACTTAACTCATCTTGGGAATGTCAGTAATTTCAGGCTTTATGAACATATTTACCAAGTTATTTTTTCTAGGTGAAATAATTATACAACTTTGAATCCCTCTCTCTCTCTCTCTATCCCGCTCTAAATATATATACAGGTAGTCCTTGACTTACGACACACCCGACTTACGACGTTTCGAACTTACGAATGCATCTCATTATAAAAAAATAAATGATATATATTTTAAATAAATAAATAGATGTACAGTACTGTGCAGTTACCAAGCACTTAGCCTATCCTAACACAGTTAAGGAGTGAGTTGAATTGTCTCCCTCCTCCCTAGCAGGCTCCATTCACATAAAGGGAGCTAGCTCCCTTTATGAGAAAGGGAGACAATTCAACTCACTCCATCTTTAAAAAATGTGTTATGATAGGCTAAGTGCTTGGTGACTGTACAGTACTGTACATCTATTTATTTATAAAAAAAAAAAATTGTATGTGATCCTACTTACGAATTTTCGACTTACAAACGGCCCGTACGGAACTCGTTCGTAAGTCGGGGACTACCTGTGTGTGTGTGTGTGTGTATATATA
>JBBPBX010058411.1:6187-22113 GCA_038048925.1 Garcialebias charrua
GCATCAGTATGATGTGATATTTTGCAGTGTTTATATTTTTTATTTTATCTCGGCCTTTAGAGCTCAGCACCCTCTTCACCACAACGGACCGGCACAGAGTCCACAATACTGCAGACACTGCATCAATCTGTCTGTCAATCTCACGCTCCATTCTTCCCTCACTCCCTGAGATACTTGAACTGCTTCACTTGAGGCAGAACATCAAGTGAAGCAGTTCAAGTATCTCAGGGTTCTTTGACATCTAAACAAGTTACAGTTGTTCAAAGTCAAAGTCAAAGTCAAAGTCAACTTTATTGTCAGATCTGCAATATGTACAGTGCAGGACATACACAGGACCGAAATTGCGTTTCTCTCAGTCCCTCGGTGCAACAGTAAACATCTAAACATTGAAACACTGAAACATATAATAATAGACATAAGCATAAAATAGTAAAACTAACACTGTCCTGAGTTTTTTGCATAGTGGTATAAGAGTATGAAAATTTACACCAACTCTAAAACTAAAACATTAAACATTTAATGAACATAATATTGTCCTGAGTTTTTGCATACTAGTATAAAAAAAGAGTATAAAAAGTATAACTAAAATAAACTAAAGGTTTCTAGCATTGACATTTGCAAAGTGGCAAAGCAGCGTATGAGTCAATGTACACAGTATATGTATGAGGTAGTAGTTGATGTTGTTGTAGAGGCAAAAAGTGGCATATGCAGTAAGGCACATTGGGCATCCCTAAATAAGACCGTTCAGAGCACACTGTATATGTACCAGCAGTGGTGTAGATATTAGAGTAGTGTAAATAAATGTAAACAGTAGTAATTACATGTAAGCAGTAGTAATAAAAGTAAACAGTATTAATAAATGTAAACAGAGAATGTAAACAGTATTATGATTATAGGCAGTGATGTAATACAGACATTAGTGCAAGTATGAGAAGTAGTGCAAACTGTATGAGCACATGACCGAGAGTTTAGTGAAAACCCGTTTGATGACACAGAGTCTAGTGTTAAAAACTTTGTGTTGAGTGATAATATGTGAGAAAGTTTTAGTGTTAAGGCAGTTCAAATGGGAGGGGAGGCAGAGCAGGCAGAGTGTTTAGCATTCTGACTGCCTGATGAACAGAGCTGTCTCTCAGTCTGCTGGTTCGAGCCTGGAGACTCCTCAGTCTCCTCCCTGATGGCAGCAGTCTGAAGCAGCTGTGTAGTGGGTGTGTGGGATCACCTGCCATGCGGTGGGCTTTCCGAGTGAGGCGTTTGCTGTGTAAGTCCTGCAGTGAGGGCAAGGAGGTGCCCACGATCTTCTCAGCTGCTCTCACAATGCGCTGGAGGCTCTTGCGGCAGGATGCAGTACATGCACCAAACCACACAGTGATGCAGCTGGTCAGGACACTTTCTATGGCACCTCTGTAGAAGGTGCTCATGATGGGGGTTGAAGCTCCAGCCCTTTTCAGCTTGCGGAGAAAGTAGAGACGCTGGTGAGCCTTCTTTGCCAGTGCTGCAGTGTTCCTGCTCCAGGACAGGTCCTTTGAGACGTGCACTCCCAGGAACTTGGTGCTGTCTACTCTCTCCACTGCGGTGCTGTTGATGGTCAGAGGGGCATGTTGGGCATCCCTCTTCCTGAAGTCCACAACAATCTCCTTTGTCTTCTCCACGTTGAGAGTGAGATTGTTGTGTCCGCACCACAAGGCCAGGCGGCTCACCTCGTTCCTGTAGTCCGTCTCATCGTTGTTGCTGATGAGACCTACCACTGTTGTGTCGTCCGCAAACTTGATGAAGTGGTTGGAGCTGTACGATGGTGTGCAGTCGTGTGTTAGCAGGGTGAATAGAAGGGGGCTCAGCACACATCCTTGTGGGGCCCCTGTGTTCAATGTGATGGTGCTAGATGTGTTACTCCCGATCCGTACTGTCTGTGGTCTCCCGGTCAGGAAGTCTAGCAGCCAGTTACACATTGAGGTGTTCAGCCCCAGACTGTCCAGTTTATGGATGAGCTGTTGGGGGATGATGGTGTTAAATGCCGAGCTGAAGTCGATGAACAACATTCTAACATAGGAGTCCTTTGTTGTTTGTTTATATTCATTCATTCATGTGTTCATTCATGTGTTCATTCATGTATTCATTCATGCGTTCATTCATTCATGTGTTCATTCATGCGTTAATTCATGCATTCATTCATGTGTTCATTCATGCGTTCATTCATACGTTCATTCATGCGTTCATTCATACGTTCATTCATGCGTTCATTCATGTGTTCATTCATGTGTTCATTCATGCGTTCATGTGTTCATTCATGCGTTCATGTGTTCATTCATGCGTTCATTCATTCATGTGTTCATTCATGTGTTCATTCATGCGTTCATTCATGCATTCAATCATGCATTCAATCATGTGTTAATTCATGTGTTAATTCATTCATGCATTCATTCATGTGTTCATTCATACGTTCATTCATGTGTTCATTCATACGTTCATTCATGTGTTCATTCATGCATTCAATCATGTGTTAATTCATGCGTTTGTTCATTCATGCATTCATTCATGCGTTCATTCATGTGTTCATTCATGCATTCATTCATGCGTTCGTTCGTTCATTCATGCATTCATTCATGTGTTCATTCATGTGTTCATTCATGCGTTCAATCAAGCGTAATTCATGCGTTCGTTCATTCATGCATTCATTTATGTGTTCATTCATGCGTTCATTCATGCGTTCGTTAATTCATGCATTCATTCATGCGTTCATTCATGCGTTCATTCATGTGTTCATTCATGTGTTCATTCATGCGTTCATTCATGCGTTCATTCATGCGTTAATTTATTCAGGCATTCATTCATGTGTTCATTCATGCGTTCATTCATGCGTTCATTCATTCATGCGTTCGTTCATTCATGTGTTCATTCATGCGTTCATTCATGCATTCAATCATGCGTTCATGCGCACATGCGTTCATTCATGCGTTCGTTCATTCATGTGTTAATTCATGCGTTCATTCATGTGTTCATTTGTGCGTTCATTCGTACTCATCTGCTCACAGACTCATGTTTGTGCTGCTGTTGTTCGGCGTATTGTTTTTATGCTATTAGTGTGTGTTCTTAGTTTAGCGTACAGGTACTTCTTAGTTCATATCTTACATCTTATTATTCTTTTTCTTTATATTTTATACTTTTGTTGGATGTAACTGGGACCCTGAGTACACAATGTCACATGTGGTGTGAACGACAAATAAAGAAACTTGGACTTTGATGTTCGTTACCGTCACTGACTGCTGCCTCCTTATCCGGAGAAAAATTATTTGAAATTATTCTTAAGTTTGATGTTTTGACTTTGTGTTCGCTTTCATCGACAGTTGGTTTTCTACCAACATGTTCAACTGGAACTACTGGAAAAAGCTATGAATGTGTTTGGTCCCTGACTTTAGGCGTAGGGGTCGGTATCCATGAAAAGGTCCATGTGGCAGTGCACTCCGTGCACGTCGAGTCCGGATTAAAGCCTGACTCAGGCAGTGGGACGACGCACATCTAAAAGGCGATTTGTTGTTAGACGCGAGGCTGAGAGGCACGTTAGCCAGGAGATGGGAGGACGTACCCTGAACCTGAGTTCCAAAGACTGTGACAGACGAGAGAAAGGACGTCCACCGGTCCTCTGTCATGAATGAACACCAGTGGTTTTCAGATCCTGTCTACACCTGGCTGGTACCAACACTCCATACAAGTTCCATACTACCAAGAGCAGTGCTGGGCAGCGCTAATCCAAAAATTAGTTCTGCTATTTCTAAAGCGCTTATTAATTTATTTAGGTCCGCAATTTCAAAAGCGCTTATGTCTTAGCAAAGCTAGCGGAAGCTAATGCTAACGCGCTAACGTGCAAATGGCGAACTACTTTTTTAAATCCAGCAGATTTGACCATTTCGTGAAACGGTTAAGCTCAGAAAAACCTTGTGCTATAAAGTCAGCTAAGAAATATATTTTTTCTCAGCAAAGAAATAATTGTTTTTACCGTGTTTTGTTGTAAAGTCCTTCGCTTCTGTGGCCGTCGCCATTTTGAACAGGGCAAATGAGGCGCTGACGCGTCGCGTAGGCCGCTGAGAAACATCCATAAGTTCACCCTCCATGTTAAAAACTCTTCGTCTGACTCTTCGAAAACAAGCAATAAGGCTGCAGAGTAACACACTGGCTGCTAACTGCTATAGAGAGAGCGCTCTCTCTAGCCCCCCTTAGGGCGGGGACCGCTTTTTTTCACGGACCACATTCGGCACTGACCGGATGTGGTCCGTGAGCAGTCGTCCGGTTGATTTAAGAGTCCGTAAACAAGTTTTTTCGTTTTTACTGATAGATAATTAGTTATTAGTGGTACTGCATTTTAAATAAAAATAGCGCAAATCCGCTTATGAATTATAAAAGTTAGTCAATCCGCTATAGCGCTAACAAATTGTTTAGGTCCGCTATTAGCGGATTAGCGCTTTAGCGCTCCCTAGCGGTCTGGTGCCCAACACTGACCAAGAGTTCCCACTGCAAGAGGAGGTCCCACAAGCTGCTGGGTCAGGGCCTGAACCCGTTCGTCCAGTTTGGTGTCAGCATTTACAGAACTGATAAATAACTTTATGACTGAAGGCTTCTGGGGCATAAAAACAGAAAAGTTGATGTATGTGATCTCCTTACTTCCAGTTTTACTTCCTGTCATTTCCATTCCTGTAACTTAGTCTGAAGACCAGCAGACTAACGTGGACCTAAAGCCAGCAGAAACTGATACTGCAGCAGTTTTCTGTTGGCAGACCTCGTGGAGGTTCTGCTGCAATCAGAACCTCCCTCTGCTCTCTTTGTCGCGTTGGAGCGCCAGGCATCCTAAAAAAAATTGGCCCGATGAGACGTCTTCATTTACACACTCCTGCTGCTATCGGTTTGACCTTGGAAACTCCTTTGAATTAAGCTCGATACCCATCTTAAATTGGCTGGAGAAACCCACAGACCCCGCTTCGTTTGCAGGCCTGCAGTCAATTAGCTGCCACCACCGGAGCCACGGACGGTGCCGACCAACCAGAGCTCGGTCAGACGACTAATTAAATGTGTGGGGGACAGAAGCAGTTAAATAAAACACAGTGGTGGGGAGCTGCCGTCTCCTCAAAGTCCTTTTCCTTTTGTTTCGCAGACGCAGCGCTCGTTAAGCTGAGCGCGAGACGAGATGAAGGCCGAGCGAGCGCACGCTCCAGAGAAGTGCGTTTGTGAGGAGTTCCCTCCTCTGCTGTGGTCTCCTGCTCCGTCCATCACATCCACCACACACAGAGGAGGCTTCAAACCGGCAGCGTCGTTACGCCTCCATTGGCTCTTTCAGTGACTTTTCTTTGTCAACTCCACGGTGGATAAAAACATACAGCATATTATCATCAATTTAATTATTAAACTGGCGGATTACTTTTTTTTTTACCTCTTGTGTTTGTAAAGCTGTTTTTACACTGTTCAGCTCTAATTCGACCCGACTCAGTTCTGCTCGGCCTCAGTTTTCCATATAACGTTGCCTCGATGAGTCGTCACAGTGTGGTTGCCTGAAACTTGCAAATTGTGAGTAAATAATTGAAATAAAGTCCTAAAACCATGTGATGGACTGGAGACCAGTCCAGGGTGTTGTACAGTGACCCCCCACAAACACACACCCAGAAAGAAGGCAGCGTGTCAAGAAGATGGATGGATGGAAGTCCCAAAGCACTCAGCATCCTCTGCCACCGTTTCCAAATGTCTGTGGTCGAGTCGAGGCCATGTTTGCTCTGCCAGCTGGAGCCCGTAAATCACGTCCGTTTGGTCTCGCTCCATCTGACGCCAGCCAACAAGCATGGAAACATTTTGACAGTGTTGCCATTTAATGGATGTATCATACTTTTATAAAAGTAAATCAAAACAAATGCTGCAGCTGGGAGGTCTTAAAAGTTTGTTTTTTTTGTGAAGGAGACACGATTGATGTTTCTCTCTGACCAACCAATGTCCTGCAGTCTGCTGACGTCAGACCTTCAGCTACACTCGGCTGAGTAGGTGTAGGTGGGACCAACCGATGGAAGGCTGAACCTGCACCGGGTCCAAGTGGAGCCCAAGTGGATGCATGCTCAATAATCCAGGTAGAATAATCTAAAAAAGCTAAGTCTGGTCCTCTGGACATAAAAAAAAATAAAAATAATAATAATTATGTCCAGAGGACCAGACTTAGCTTTTTTAGAAAAGGGCCATTAGTTCTTTATTTTGTCCAGGAATTGTCCACCGCTTCTGTCGTTTACATATTGCACCATATACATGTACAGTACTGTATTACTAAGCACTTAGCCTATCCTAACACAGTACCCTACATAATTATCAAAAAACACATACATTTGGGAGCCATATTGAAGGGAAAAAATAGTTATGGCCTACTGGGATGCTGGTGACGCCGTATTCCTCCGTCCATCGGCCGTATTCTCCATTAGTTTACGACGTAAAACCGCCGTCCAGCTCGGTCCATCTGCTGTATTCCGCATTCTGTTTACGACGTAAAACCGCGTTCACAGTACAGTTTTGTTTGTTTTTTGAATGTGCAGAGGACCAGACTTAGCTTTTTTAGAGAGTACAGTGCAGATTTTTATTAATGAAAAGTGCGGTATGAATTGAATTTATTATTATTATTATTCCTCCGCCGCTACGTTTACTACCGGTACGTAAAACCGGAAACTGCGTAACTCGGCTTTTCAAAATAATTTTATTTATTTATTAATTTTAGCACTTTGAGATTTTCATTAATGAAAAGTGCGTTACAAATTGAATTCATTATTATTATTATTATTAATTTTATTATGGGAGATGCGCCGTAACCACGAAACGTCATAAGTCGAAACAGTCGTAACCCGAGGACTACCTGTATTTTGATTAGCACAAACCCAGTCTTTAAACTTCCCCAAAAACTTGCTGCAAAGTGGAACTGGATTTCCCTGTCAAGTGTAGCCTCGACTGAACTTCTTGACCTTTGTGACCAACTCTAGGTTTTCATCGTCAGGCCTGCTGTCGGCTCAATCAGGACTATGTTGGAACGTACTGTAATTTCTGGACTATAAGCCTCTACTTTTTTCGCATGCGGCTTGTACAACGCTGCGGCTTATTTATGGATTATTTTCTTTTGGACGGGCTAACGAGCTTCATGCCGCCAAAAACATTTAGCTTCGTCACACCTGGGCGCTCACAGAGCTGCTCAATGGGGGTGGGTCCTCGTGACTCAATGAGACTTCCTGTAAAAAGGTTTAAAAAACAAATCTGACCAGTGAAATTACCAAACAGGTCACAGTTGAACCAATGAAACGGGGAGGGGGAAACGGAGGAGGGGAATCCCCTGCATCCGCAGAGCATGTGAGAATCACATGCTCACAGAGCAAATGTTTGCTCTGTGGAGCAGGACACCTTGAAGATAGCGATTGATGACTTCCTGGTAGGCTACTGTATTTATTTATTTTTTTAACCAGCCATGCTAAAGGCATTGTTCAGAAAAAAACATTTATATTTGTGTATGTTACACATTTAATTAAAATGTTTAAAAATTCTTTCTGTGTAAATAACACATGTTAGAATGTGGACACCTGCAGCTTATTGACCAGGACGGCTTATATTCATGTGTGCTCTTTAGACAGGAAATTACAGTAGTCTTGGTTTTTATCATCTTCTAGTCCCAGCGGTTTGTTCTTGGAACAGTTTATAGTTGTCCATGTTGCTGCACCCTGCACTCATCATCTTGGTTCAGGTCTTGGGACATGTTGCAGAGCGTATCTGAAGTGAGCTGGTCCCCGTGACCAAGGTCATACTTAATCATGTTAATCATGGAAGTAACAGTCTTGTTAATGTTTAGAAACATTCTTTTACTTTGATCACCACTAAAATCAACTCCCCCGTGTGAGTTTAGTAAAAACCGAGTTTGGTTTGGTATGGAGTGATATTCTCCGGAGTGAACAGGTAATGTATAAAAAGAAAAAGCTTTACGCACTCCGTGATATAGATCTGAGCGGATATGATTACCGGTAGGTTTGAGTGATAAGAGCTCACTAATCAATTTGTTAACTTCTGGGTTTGGAGCAGCAAGCCGATGAACAGACTGATAATCATCAGATAATGAACAACAGTTTGGCAAAACAAGCTTGTAAAATAATGAAACACGCGCTCATAAGTGCAGAAAAAGCACTTTGCATGAATCAGAGAGATTAGAGCCGCTGCCACCCCGTCATTTTTCTCAGGTTTTATCGTCAGCCGAGTCTGTTTCTCTCGTTCATTACTTTATTGTTGCAGCGGAAACAGAGAAAGACTCTGGTGCCCGTCGATACAGAAAATGAGAAGCAGTCGTTGTGGAAGAAGAGGATCGATGGGCTCGTAGACGAAGGATGGACGTTAAAGAGATAGAGGACAGAGTGCAACGAACTGAAAACAGAAAGAAGAGCCCTTCAGAGACCGAGCTGAAAGGACGGCCCACTTCAAACTGATGGAACCGCAGCAGAACACGATCCACTCGTGTTCCACTGAAACAGCCACGGCTCTGTGACGACAGGCGGGGACACCAAGAACCGTTAGATCCCAAGATTACACGAGAACAAGGTTCTCAGCCAACGATCGGTGGGAGATATAAAGAATCACCCCGACGATTCTCTGAAACTCTTCATGGTTATAAGGTTAGATCGAGAGGTGGATTCATTTAGAAAACAAGTTCAAACTGTTTGGGTACAAAAAGAAGACATCTGATGAAATGACCAAACAATGGTAACCGATTGACACAAAATGACAAGCAATGGGTATAAGACGAGACTGGGCAAGAACGAAAGAACAACATGTGGGTTTCAAACAATAACTGACAACAGGACCATCAGTGTGTGAACTGCCAGGTAAAACGTAAACTGGTGGGTACAAAATGTACTAAATGAAAATTGGCAAGTACAAAACAAAACAACAACTGGTGAGTACAGAAGGACAACTGGTGGATATAAAATGACAATCAGTGGGTACAAAACGACAAGTGCCAGGTAGGAAACAACAATTGATAACTACCGGTATGTACAAAATAACAGCTGACAGGTAGAAAATAGCAACTAGTGGGTATCAAACTGCAAAAGAAAGGTACAGAATGACCATCAGTGGGTACATAATGACAACTGCCAGGTAGAAAATGACAACCAGTGGGTGAAAAAAGTACAAAACAACAATTTGTGGGTAAAAAAACGACAACTGGTGGGTACAAAATGACAATCAGTGGATAAAACACGTCCACAACTGACGGGTACAAAAAATCAGGTAAAAAATAGGTACAAAATAGCAAGTGGTGGGTATGAAATGGCAACCAGCAGGTACAAAATGACCATCAGTGGATATGCTACAACAACTTCCTGGTAGAAACGACAATAGGAGGATACAAAGTGTACAAAACAACAACTGCCAGGTCAAGTCAACTTTATTTATAGAGCACATTTAAACCAGAAACTGTTATTGAAGTGCTTAACAACATTTAAGACAGATGACAACTCTCACTGCTGATTCACCCTGAAGGTCAGACTGTGCAACGGTCAGAGAAATGAGCTTCACGTCAGACTCTACAGATGTCAGTAGAGACCTCAGGCCTGAAGGTCAAAGGTGAGGCACATCTGAGCTCTGCAGATTGTTTAAAGTTGCTCACTTATCTGTTTTTGGTCGTTTCACTTTGGTGAGAAATCATCTCCAAACAAACAGCTGAAGGTACGAAATGAGACAAACACTAACCTGCTCCTCCTGACTAGCTTCAGAGGAAACATCTGGGTCACTCCACCCACATCCACAGCATCTCCTCCTTTTCTCCACCTCCTCCTTGCCTACTTCTGGTTCTAGAGAGTTGCCCTCCGATCCCATTGCCACCTCCAGTCAATGAATTTCATCATACGTGACGAGGAGGACGAGGAGGAGGAGGAGGAGGACTGTTGTTGCATCATCAGATACAGATTTCCAAGAATAGAATCAAAACAAACAGACAGAATAACTCTGCAGGAGGTAGAAGCTCCAGGTGTCTCTCATTCCATCACCTCTCTCGTCTGCTGGCTGAAACCAAACGAGTCACATGATCTAATGAAACCCTGAGCGCAGCCTCGTTTGCAGCTTCAGCACCAAACCACAGAACTGCAGGTTCTACAGGTCAAAACAGCTCCAAAACACCAGCACTGAGCCCAACACAACGCCCCGGCAGTGGCAGAGACCCGGCTGAGAACCTGACACTTTAAATGGGCTCCGGCAGAAGTCATCAAAAACAAACTTTATTATCATTTTTATTTTTGTTTTCATACTCCAGCTGTGAGAGCTGGACTGAACAGCTGTCCGTGCAGTTGTGAGCATGAAAAACTAACAAGCCCCCAGTATAGCTATTAGGGGTGTAACGGTACGCTAAAATCACATTTCGGTTCGGTTCAATTACAAGGAGGGCTCGGTTCGGTTTATTTTCGGTTTATTTTCGGTACAAAAAAAAAAAGACAAAATAAAGACTTACAAAATGTTTATTTTGAAAATATGCCAAAAATATGTTTGTATTGTATTGTAGTAATAAATAAAAGTGACCCATTTGGATGATATTTTAAATAAACAGCACTCTACAATAAATAAATTATATTAAAAATAATAAAAATCTTAATGAATACAATAACAGTCAGAACCAGAACAATAAGCAGCAACAGACTGTTTACAATCTTAACTAATAAAGTTTTTGTCCAGTAGCACCAGTGTGGCTGTATTTGTCCTCATTACTCACAACCTCTTCTTGGTGGGACTGGTCCTGGAACAGTTCCAGAGTTCAATTCAGTCATCACACACTTCTTAGCTGCAGCAGGTGATCTCTGGTGGATTTCCCTGAAGTGGAAGGAGAGCAGCTACCTCTGTAACTGGAAATACTGGAAATAAAACACAGAGGTAAAAAAATAAGTTAATAAGATTATAATTTTAAATAATAATAAATTATAAATAATAATTATAATAAAATAACAATACCTCTTGAACGGTTGAATATCTCACTCATCATCAGGGCAGGGTTTAAATCAGCTCCAGGACTTGTTGACCATCAGTTTTAGTTTTTTCATAAAGAGCTGAACTTTTTGACTTAAGTGTTGACGTGATGGATGTCTCATAGCAAGGATCAACTGTGCATTAAAAACTTTCAGACTTAGATTCAGAGCTTTAAAAACTCATACAGTTTGTGTTATTGATCTGGACCCATCTAAATTACCTGATGAAGTTGTTTAAATGCAGCTGTGTTGTTAGCGCACTTTGTAGAAGTTGTTTAAATGCAGCTGTGTGGTTAGCGTACTTTGTAACAGCTCGTTCACGTTCTGATGACGTAGTTTCCAGCGCGTTCACGTTAGACGTGTTGCTGCTGCAGATCCAGTCTTCATGAAAAAACGTCCACACACACAGCTTTGTGCGCTCGTCTTTTAACAAGAAAACCATAACGTTAACAAACAGGAAACCGCAGCGAGAAGCTAACGGCTAATGCTGCGCGTGCTGCGAGATAATAGCTCCGTGCTGAAACGCGCCCAGGAAATTTTGTTCCGCGGCGCACATATTAACATTCAATGAGTGAAAAAATAACCGTTTCGGTACAGCACGTTCGGTTCGGTCCACCTCCGTACCTTTTCGGTTCGGTACACCAACTACAACCGTTACATGCCTAATAGCTATACTGGAGGCTTTAAGCAGAGAGTTCAGCCTCGCACCCCAGCGTACGTTCTCGCGTTTCCGCACCAAATTCTTGACGACGTCATTTGAGCAGCTGCAGCGCAGAGCGTTTACCTACGGGACAAATTGAAGTTGTTGATTGGTCATTTGCTGACACGCCTACTGCATTGATTGACAGGTCGGGGGAAAAAAGGCGAGAGCTGGCAGCTCCAACTCCAGCGGTGTTCTGTGTTTATATGTTAATAAAGTTCTAAAATAAAAATAAAAACACTGGTCCTGCAGCCCACACATCAGACCAGCACACCAGGAAATCTGCAGACCCTCCCGCAGCCACGCTGGGCCTGAGTTTAATTCACTCGTGACAAATTTGTTCATTTCTCATCATTTCAGTCATGGAGTCAACGGAGGAGGAAGCGATCACTGCCTTTTGGCAAAAAAACAAAAGAAAAGTCCAGATCAAGGATGAAGAAGAGAAATTTAATACATTTGTGTCACATACAAAACAGTCCAGCGCCGGGCAGTTTATTGTGAGACAACGCATTTGCGTACGCGGTCGTAAAATTTGAGCTTTGCGCGTACATGCCCTGGGGATACACTTGTACCAGTCTGCATACGGACGTACGCAGAGCTATACTGGGGACTTTAGTGAGGGACTGACTTCCATGTTGGTGTGGCTGCATCTAGGAAGAAAGGTCACAGGTCACCATCAAAAATTGGGTTCAAATCCAAAAAACGTCATCCGAACGTGAACGAAGAAAACCAGCTTGCAGAAACACTGCAGCTGCATTTAAACATCCTTCACGTCAACACTTCAGCCAAAAAGTTCAGAACTTTATGAAAAAGTTAAAACTGATATTGTCAACAAGCCCTGGAGCAGATTAAAGCTCTGCCCTGATGATGATGACCGAGAGATTTAACCACCTCATAACAACCGTTCAAGAAGAGGCATTATTCTTTTATTATTATTATTATTATCTAATTCATCTTTTTTATTTAAAATCATAATCTTATTAACTTTTTTTTTTTTACCTTTGTGTTTTATTTCCAGTCTGGGGCAGAAATAGCAGTTTACTTCTTCCTCTTCAGGGACATCCACCACATCACCTGCAGCTAAGAAGTGTGTGATGACTCTGAAATCTTTCAGGCACCTGTCCCACCTGGAGGAGCAGGTCCAAGAAGAGGTTGTTGTGAGTAATGAGGACAAATACAGCCACACTGCTGCTACTGTTGTTATTGAGATGGCTGGAGATATTCACTGCAACTAGATCTGTGCTTTTAGCAGAACATGTGGACAAGTTGGTCTTTTTTGACAAAAACTTTAAACTTGATTAGTTAGATCAGGGGTGTCAAAGTCAAATACACCAAGGGCCAAAAAAACAAATTTGCTACAAGCCAAGGGCCGGACTGGTTCAATGTTCATATTGAAATGATTTCCTATAGCCTATTGAACCAAGACCTAACAGACTGTCTATTATTTAAGGATTAAATGAATAAAGCAATATTTTCTTATGGATCTGTCAGTAATTTCAAGTGAAAACATTTTTCAACAGGCAAACAGCAAAAAATTAAATTGTTTTTAAAAACAAAATATGTTTCTTAATATCAAGATAAATGCATAAATAAAAGTGCATGCATTATAAACTGAAAATGCATTATTGTGCAGCTCTATGATCCTACTGATCACCGCTTTCAAATAGGAAAATAAGAAAATAAATCAAATCAGTTGTATTCTTTCTCATGGCTCTTATCTGCAATTGTCCCCGAGTCCATTCAACTGAAAAATAAATATAAATAAATAAATAAAATACAATAAAATAATTTAGGCTACCTGCCTAAATAAAGGTTGAATGATTAGGCATACAGCTGTCTTGTGATTTTTAATTAATATATTGTACTTTTTTATGATTGTTTACTGTTAGTATCAAGCTGTGAAATCCTTCATTTTCTACAGCTGACAGCTGTTGGTCATTAATTATGATGAAGTTGAGCAACTTCTCAGTAAACATTAGAGCTCCAAGCTTCAGCTGTGTTTTTATTGTTCAATCTGGGGAGCTCTGATTTCGGTCAGTCGCTGTCAGCTTGTCCCTCCTACAGATAGTCAGACAGCAGGTCGGAGTGGTCGCAGCTGGCTGCGGTTGAACAAGAAAAAAACACAGCTGAAGACATGGAGCTCGAATGAGAAGTTGCTAAACTCAGCCTGTGTCCTTCAATGATCCGAGACGGGGACGCGCGGCTGGGTCCTTCTGCTGTTTCGGTTCAGCGACAGTATCGTCCCGCTGAACTAACTTGACCAAGGTTTAATGTGGCGCTATGGCTCTGCAGACAGTGCACGTTGCTGTCTTGTGGTGTTTAGTGTAAAATACTTTCACACAGCAGACATGTTACGATGAAAAGTTGGCTAGCTGTTAGCTAAAATGCTACACACCCAGTCTGCACGTTGTAGCTGGCTGCAAACTATGGAATGGATTTCTTGAATTTGAGGCGGGTCTTAAGCCCCCGGTAGACCTGCGCATACTGCCTGTACGCCTCTGTACGATGTACGTACGCTGAGGCACAAGCGTAGCCCCGCGCAGCCCTTCAGGGCACGAACGCGCAAAGCTCTTTTTTTTACGACCGCGCACGCTTGCGCGTTGTCTCACAATAAACTGGCCGTGGCCGGACTGTTTTGTATGTTACACAAATGAATTAAATTCCTCTTCTTTATCGCTGATCGGGCCTTTTCTTTTGTTTTTTTGCCTAAAGTCAAGTAATCGCTTCTTCCTCCGTTCACTCCATGACTGAAATGAATGAATTCATGTCCTACCTGGCTGCGCGAGGTTTAAATATTTCCTGGTGGGCTGTGGGCTGCAGGAAAAGCGCTCCCTGTTTTTATTTTTATTTCTTAGAAGTTTTTATTAACATATAAAGTTAGAAAGACCGCAGCGGCTGCAGCCAAGCGAACCGCTGCTCGTCTGGAGCAGAGCCAGCGGCTTGTCCAACTCGAGCTGTCAATCATTTCAGTAGGCGTGTCAGCAAGTGACCAATCAGCGACTAAGTTTGTCCTGCTTCGCACGCAGCTGATCAAATTACAACAATGATTTGGAGCGAAAACGCGAGTATTTAACATGAGAACGAAAGCAGAGCTGTGCCAAGGAGCGCGTGCGCACAGAATGCGCGCGTAGAGTGGCGTAAAGCCAGGACGAGGTCTACGGAAGCCTTTATTACTCTGGGTTCATGAGACACGACTCCGTTCAGAAAATCCATTCCATAGTTTGATCGACCCTGTGCTGTGTGCAAAACACCAGCGGGCGGCTGTGGCTTGCGAGCCAGATCTAATAGTTATTAAATATCATCCAGGGGGCCATAAATAATTGCTTCGCGGGCCGCCACTCTGACATATGTGAGTTAGATTGTAAACGGTCTGTTGCTGCTTATTGTTCTGGTTCTGACTGTTATTGTATTTATTAAAGGGGACCACACATTCAAAATTCACTTTTTAATGTTTTTGTACTCAACTTTGGGTATTTACTTCATAAAAAAACAGTCCTAAGGCCAAAAAAATGCACCCAGTGGTTTATTTACTCTAAGTAGATTTATTTTACTGTGATAATATAGGTTTCGTTTTTGAAATAAACTGGAAATCAATCTCGCTTGTGACGTCAAAAGCGAGAGGACAACCCACCCCAACCTGAGTCCAGCCCCTCACCTAGCAACCCCATGTTAGGCTCAACCCACTTCTGTATTAAACACATGACTGTTGTTTTTCATGATTTCATCTCATCTTTTGTTTATATGTTATTAATTTCATGTGTACAGCACTTTGTTGCAGCTGTGGTTTTTTAAATGGCTTTATAAATAAAGTATAATTGTTATTTTTATGTTTTAGTTCAATTTTTAGTGTATTTGCGATCTCTCCCAACGCGCCGCCGGCAAAAATTAAACGAGCATACCCCCGGCGTAGAGACCGGTTGCGACGGGACCCTCTTCTGGCTTGATGGAGCGGAGCTTCAACTGTACAGCCTCACTGAAGCCTCACAGGAGCCTCGCAGCAGCGAGGACCTTCTCCTTACGGATTAATTTACGGGAGACACTTGGTGAACTTTGTGTTGTCTTGACTGGAACAGCGATAACTCCCAAAATCGCCGCGTGCAACGAGCGGAGCTGGCGAACACCGGAAGAGGAACAAGCTAACATTAGCATCGGATTCGGGTGGTCTAATGCTAAAAGGAGCAGCAAATTGCGGCGCGCTCAGACGGGTTTCGGTAAGTTATCTTAAGCTAGCA
>JBBPBX010058412.1:0-22112 GCA_038048925.1 Garcialebias charrua
GTCTATCGTGCTACTTTCCTTCTATCGTCTCTATCGTGATAAATAAGAATAAAAAAATAACTGTCGCAAAGAAGCTTCATATGGGGTTTTGCGAGATGACGGCGCTGCTTTATGTTTGACGCACGCGCGGGTTTGCGACACATGCTTTACGTTGTTAAACTCGAGAGCAACAGAGCCGCAGGCGCATGAAGCCGGTGTCTCAACAAGGAGAAAACAGCTGCACAGGCAGCCCAAGAAGAATAACTTTTACCAAAAAGAGGGGGAAGCTCACCTTGTTAGCTTCCATTATTTCGCTCCGCTGAAACTCGGAGACAAAATGGGTCCAGAGGACACGAACCCAGAGTCCAACCGAGTCCGAACTCGGGTCCAGTTAACCAATACAAAACAGACCAGAGACACAACAGAACCGCAATCAAACGCAACGTTTTCTCTTTTCTGTTTCTTGCTTTGTTTACTCAAACTTCAGAGCGGATTTCTTCTTCGTGAGTTTCATTAGCAGCTGTTGTTTTACCGCCACCTGCAGGAAAAATTTGGACCAAAGTAGAAAAGGAGTTGTTTGTTTGTTTGTTAGTTTATTCATTTTATAATATGAAATACAACAATTAACGTATTCATAATAGAAAAAAATAAAAAATAAAATGAAAGGTAGCAGATGAAGAATAAATCTTATTAAATCTGCTCCTTATTCATCTAATAACAGTTCAAACAATATTTTCTATAATAACAAAATAAGTAAATAACTCAGTCAATTTTCAATTCACATATATCACACATTAAATTAGATTCATTTATTTTTTTTAGCAATTCATTTTTTACCAGTTTCTTAAATACAAGGAATGATTTGGCTTCCTTAACATTTGTCATTTGGCATTAAGTCATTCCATAATCGTACTCCTTGAATTAAGGTAGATCTTAGGTAGATCTAGTTTCTACTTTGGTCCAAATTTCCTTGTTCTTTTTGTTCACATTCTTATAATTGTAACTATCTGTAGTAAAATAATAAAATAAAAAAACTTTGGTCCAAATTTTTCCTGTACACACATCGTGTTGTAAATATCGTGATATATATCGTTATCGTGATATAAAAAAGTCCATATCGTGATATATGATTTTTTCTATATCGCCCAGCCCTACTTTGAGGTGGTCGCCGCTGCTGCGTCCCGTGTTAGCTCCCGTGTTAGCTTCTGGAGCTAGCCAGGCCGGAGGTGTTTGCGCGGCGGCCTGGCGCGATCGGCGATAAATCCGCGGCTGTCTGAGACATCCACAAAGTTCACAGAGACGTTTCCAGCTAGTAATTAATCCATATGAGGCGATCCTGGTCACCAGTCTTCAAAGGCCGGCTCCCGGCAGCTAACCTAAAATGGCGTCCGGTGTTCTACATTAACTTGTGACCGTCTAAACTGGAGACCTTCAAAGGCCCCCGTGACTGAACCTAAAATGGCGTCCGGTGTTCTACATTAACTTGTGACCGTGTAAACTGAAGACCTTCTTCTTGCTGCGCAAGATTGCGCAATCATGACAAAAATGATCAGAAATGATCATTTTTATCATAATTATTATTTATAAAGCCTTTAAAACAACCACAGCTGCAACAAAGTGATGTACACATGAAATTAAGAACATTTAAACACAAAAAAAAAAAAATAAATAAATATATAATAATATATATATATATTTTTTTAATACAGTAATTTCATATTTTTATTAAATATGATACGTTCGTAGGTCCGGGCGGCCGTAGGTTGATGGAGTCGTAGGTAGGGGGTCACCTGTATGTACAGTACTGTACAATCACCAAGCACTTAGCCTATCTTAACACAGTTTTTAAAGATGGAGTGAGTTGAATTGTCTCCCTTTCAAATAAAGTGAAAGTAGCTCCCTTTATGTGAATGGAGCCTGCTGGGGAGGAGGGAGACAAATCAACTCACTCCTTAACTGTGTTAGGATAGGCTAAGTGCTTGGTGACTGTACAGTACTGTACATTTATCTATTTATACATTAAAAAATAAAAATAAAAATATATATTTTTTAATAAATAGATAAATGTACAGTACTGTACAGTCACTAAGCACTTAGCCTATCCTAACACAGTTTTTAAAGATGGAGTGAGTTGAATTGTCTCCCCAGCAGGCTCCATTCCCATAAAGGGAGCTACTTTCACTTCATGTGAAAGGGAGACAATTCAACTCACTACTTCATCTTTAAAAACTGTGTTAAGATAGGCTAAGTGCTTGGTGACTGTATACAGTACTGTACATGTATTCATTTATAAAAAAATAATAACAATTTGTATAGGATCTGACTTACGTTTTTTTCGACATACGAACGGTCCTTAGGTCTGGAACTCGTTCGTAAGTCGAGGGTTCCCTGTATTGTCAAATTTCAAACAATATTATCGTTTATCTCAATAATTGCTAAGACAATTAATCACCCAGCAAAATTTCTTATCGTGACAGACCTATACGTAGTATGTACACACTAGATCTTCAGTACAGAACAGACTCCTGTCATCTTCAGAAATATTCAGATGACTCTGCCGTGGTCGGCTATAACAGAGATGGACAAGGACAAGGACTTCTTTGTGGCATGGTGAGGAAACAATAATCTCATCTTGAATGTGAACAAAACAAAGGAGATGATTGTACAAAGAAGGATTCTTCATAAAATGAAGAACATTATAGACAACCCTCAGCATCCTCTTCATCAGACTGTCATACATCAGTGTCTTCAGTCAGAGGCTTCTTCAGATCTGCTACAGGAGATCCTTCCTGTCCACAGCCATCAGCATATAGAACAACTCTAATGAAACCAGGATGAGTTACAACAACATTTAATTTCCCTCTGGGATTTATAAAGTATTATTGAATTTTGAATTTAATTGAATTAAACATAAAAAAAAAAATTTAAATTAAATTTATTCATTTTAAAATATAACACACACACAAAAAAAATCACAAATGTAACAATACAATATCAAGAAATAAAATGAAGAGTGGCAGAATGAAGAAAAAAATCTTATGATATCAGCACCCTTTTTCAAACATTCAGTTCAAACAAACAAACAAAAAATAGAAATATATAGAAATAGAAATCACAACATATTTATGGAGGAAAAAGATAGTTTTGGTAAAACAGCGTTCCCATGTGGATGGGGACTAAAGTAGTCCTACAGTACATGCAGTATTGTAGCTTGTGCCAGGTTTTTATTCCCCTCTGGTGAAAAACATTTTTGTTTTCTTTCAAATGGAGTTTATGGTTAATGAGATATTTTCATATCTCGGACCGAGACAAACCATTATTGTCCAGCTTTGTCTTTTGACAGCAGATAACAGAACACTACATGCAAAAATACACATATTTTCATGAAATACCAGGCAACCTGACCAGTTTCAAGAGTCAGAGTCAGAGCCTCTTTATTGTCATTTGCACCGCATGTGGTACATGTGATGAAATGAGATTATGTACACAGGGTCCCAGTTACATCCAACAATAAAATGTAAGAGAAGAACAGTAATAACATCTAAGATATGAACTAAGAAAAACATCAACTAGTAATACACTAAGCCCTAATGTAATAGAAAAACATCATTACAAACAGCAGCACGAACACGAGTCTGTATGAGCAGATGGTCACAGATGAACACAGCAACAAGAAAACAGATCAGCATCAGCATGATGTGATATTTTGCAGTGATTATTCTTATTATTTATTTATTCATGAGTCTAACAGCCTCAGGGTAGAAGCTGTTCCTCAGTCTAGTGGTTCTACATTTGATGCTCCTCAACCTCCGTCCTGAGGGGAGTGGGGCAAAGAGTGTGTGTGCTGGGTGAGTGGGGTCTTTCATGATGCAGGTGGCTTTTTTCCTGCATCTGGTAAATGGTAAATGGAGCTTATTTATATTGCGCTTTCCAGCCCCCTGTGAGGAGCCCCAAAGCGCTTTACAATACCAACCATCCACCCATTCATACACGCATTCATACACCGGTAGCGGCGACTGCCATGCAAGTCGCCTTCCAGTCCTACCGGGAGCAACTCAGAGTTAAGTGTCTTGCCCAGGGACACAACAACACATGGTATGGGGAACCGGGATTCGAACCTCCAACCTTCCGATCGGGGGACGACTGCCATTACCACTACGCCACAGCCGCCCCTAAAAAAGCCCCCTGGATCCCGCAGGGGGTTGAGAGGCAATATAGCACCCTTGGCCAGCAAGGCATATATCTCGCGGCTCAGAGCCTGAGGCTTTACCTGGTCGTGAATCACTGTCATCCTGACTCGACCAGGAACAGGAAGGTGGCGGCAGAACTGGAGCGTGTAAACCCGAGTCAGTGTAGACATCACCCATGGATCAGGAACGAGAGCGGTCCAATGACTGAGCTGGTCCGGGGTTAAATGTCCCACCGTCAGCTCTGTATCATTTCCGAATCCCCCTACCCCTAAGAGGGCGGGAGGGTTGCTGAGTGGACTGCTGGGCTGAGAAGTGATGCGAGCCCGACCCCATGAAACATCCCACCGACCAGGAGGAGGCCCTGCCGCTGGCCGTGGCTTCCCAACGTAAGGTGTAGATGGTGCTGGATAAGTGCGCGAAAATGACGCAGAGGCACAGCATGGCGCTGCAATCGCCTGCGATGAAGGCCGGCCAGCTGCCGCCTGGTATGAGAAGCCTGGGCTGACCGTTCCAAGGCTGCAAGTGTAGCAGAGCCAAACAACTCCCCAGGGACCACTGGAAGACTCATCAGGGTCCTTCTAAAGGCTTTGGTAAGAGCAGACTGCGCCAGCCAGACCTGGCATCATGCCTGGACAAGGGTAGACAGGACACTGCCCATTTCCCTTGACAAAAGAGCAAACACATGAATATATGCGTCCATCAAACTTTAAGTAGGCGCATCAATCGACAAGCCTTCCAGAGAGGCTGAGAGACCCAGTAATAAATGTGACAATGAATTACTGAGTCGTCCCAATCGAGCCCAGAGTCATAAACTCTACAGAGCAGATCATCAGTCACACGACACTGAGGACGAGGACACCTAGCATTAGCTCTCAGAACTTCATCTGGAGCCACAATGAGGGATGCTATGGTAGGTTCAACAGAAGGCATATGACCCAAGTCAAACTTGCATCTGGAGGTGTAAATGTCTGTGATGGTGGGGAGACTGACTCCAACAGACTTTTGTGCAGCCTTCACCACTCTCTGCAGAGCTTTTCTTTCTGCAGCTGTGCAGCCTCCATGCCACACATTGATGCTGGAGCACAGGATGCTCTCCACTGCACACCTGTAGAAGGAGGTGAGGACTGAGCTACTCAGACCAGCTCGTCTCAGCCGTCTGAGGAAGTAGAGTCTCTGATGACCTTTCTTGATCAGGCTGGTGGTGTTGTTGCTCCAGCTGAGGTTATCATTCATGTGTACACCCAAGTACTTGTAGCTGGAGACCACTTCCACCGCAGATCCACTTATGTTCAGTGGGGTGTGGGTGTGTTTGTTCCTTCTGAAGTCCACAATCATCTCCTTTGTCTTCTTCACATTCATGTGAAGGTTATTCTCTTTGCACCAGCTCTCCAGGTGTTCCACCTCCTGTCTGTAGCTGGACTCATCATTGTTTGTGATGCATCCCACCACAGCTGTATCATCTGCAAACTTAACAATATGACAGCCTGGATGGGTAGCTGCACAATCATATGTGAGCAGAGTGAACAGAAGAGGGCTCAGCACACATCCTTGAGGAGAGCCAGTGCTGAGGGTTATGGTGGAGGAGGAGAAGTTGTGGATCTTCACGGACTGAGGTCTGTTTGTTAAGAAGTCTAGTACCCAGTTACAAATGGAGGGGCTTAGTCCAAGTGTGGATAGTTTGTCCATCAGAGTTTGGGGGATCATGGTGTTGAAGGCAGATGTGAAGTCCACAAAGAGCATACGGACGTATGAGTCCTTCTGATCCAGGTGGGTGAGAGCAGTGTGGACCAAAGAGGAGATGGCGTCCTCTGTTGATCGGTTCTCACGGTATGCATATTGATGAGGGTCCTCGTTGATGTTGACGGTTGTTTTGATGTGGGTCATGACCAGTTTCTCAAAACATTTTGCGACTATCGGGGTGAGAGCCACCGGCTGATAGTCATTCAGACCAGTCACTGTGGAGCTCTTTGGGACTGGGATGATGGTGGCGGTCTTCAGGCAGGTGGGAACTGACTCCAGAGCAAGTGAGGTGGTGAAGATGTCAGCCAGCACCTCACAGAGCTGATCCGCACATTCCTTCAACACTTTCCCGGGGATGTTGTCCGGTCCAGTTGCTTTATGAGGGTTGATCCTTCTGAGACTATACCTCTCACTTCTGCTGCGGTCACTCTGAGATGCTCTTCATCTGGTTCAATCCTCCCTAATTACATAAAACCTTTTAAAACATTAAGTTTTGTGAACGACAACGTTTCTTGTGCAACACTGCACCGGTTGTGTTCCACTTTTACATAGAAGCTGCTGCTGTTGCACATCTGCAGCTCCTGCTGAACCACCTCATGTGCTGATGTTGCGTTTACTTGCCTTGTAAACGTTGGGGGGGCGAGGCGTTGGAGAACAGCTAGTATCATGTGGATTTGCGCAGCAGGATCGGTGGGAAAGGCTGCTCCGTGCAGAAGGAAACTAAATGCGCCTCAGCGGAGCTGATGTCCACGACACAAGGCTGCAGCAGACGATGTGTCATGTGGAGGTGCTGGGCCAGCTGATGTCATGCAGAACAGGAGGCCTGTGTCTTCATGTCAGCTGAAGGGCTTTGTCCTCATCATGTGTTGGACGTGTTTTTGTACGACCCTGGTCCTCAGGGCTCACGGCCTGCATGTATGGGTCCCTGTTTCAACAAACCAGACTCAGATCATTGATGTTAGCAACTTTTAGTAGAACTGATGACTTTTGAAGACATTTCTTTATTTGAATCAGCTGAGTTGAACTAGAAACATATTTTCAGACCCCGAGACTTCTTTAAACTACAGTAGTCAACGTTCTTTAAACTAATCTCCCTTTTGAATTGAAAAGGCTCCTCGATGAGACATGAAGCGTCCAGTTTACATCAGGCGAGGACAGTCCTCTAGATTTTTGTCCTCCGGTGTGGAGCGAAGAGGGGGAACTGTGAAAACCCTCCGACCGACGTTCGTTGTCCGTGCATGTTGTGAGAGAAGTAACAACTTCCATCTGGTGTGTGGCTATATCCAGACAGAAGAGCTATCTTGTAGTTGCAGTTCTGTGACATACAAAAACAAGTATTTTAAGTCTAAGGCTGTGGTGGTTGTTCTTTAACATGAATAATACAAACCAGAACAAGAAAATGTGAAAAACCCATTTTCACAATCGGATGCATCGTAAACATTGAACACATAATTCTTACCCAGCATGCTTTATAACACTCATACTGTCTCTGGGACGTGACTCTCTCACACATTTCACACATCTTTTTTTTTAAATACAGGTGTATTACTGAGAAAATACTGATGATGATTCACAGAAACTTTGTAGTTATTTTATATATTAAACATAAAGAGGATCATCAAAGTGAGTTCATTCATTACAGTAGATGACACGAGGGAGACGTCCGACACCCATTGAATGCATCACGTTGCTTAGCCTCTTTGGTTCTGATGGACCAGAAAGCTCTCCTCTGAACGGGACATGGACGCTTTACCTGTGTTTCATGAAGCGGTATGAGATATGCATTTACCAGGTTGTCACGTTTGGGGCAGCTGTGGATGAGTGGTTAGAGCAGTCGTCCTCCAATGGGAGTGTTGGGGGTTTGATTCCAGCAGCAGTCACATGTTGAAGTGTCCCTGGGCAAGACACTGAACCCCTCATTGTCTCCGATGTGTCCCGTCAGTGTATGAATGTGATGTAAAGCTCTGATGAATCTCTAGATTCAGATCATCTTTGTATAGATGTAGTAGAATGTATGAACGTGTGTGTGGAGGTAAATGAGGACACAGATTGTGTTGTAAAGAGCTTTGAGGATCTTAATTAGATAAATATTCATTTACACTTACGTTACAGTCAGTGTCAGTGACAGCAGTGCATGATAAAATGTTGATGTTCGTATGATTCATGTCCACACAGGAATCTGCCACCCTGTTTTTAAACTGACTGAAACCGCCCACTCAGTGACACACATCCATATTCTCACTTCCCCCAGTTGCATCATAAAGTCACATGAAGAATAAAGAACTCACTCTGTCATGGTTAAAGGTACAGTATTGTGAGAATATGCTAAAACAGACATCTTTAGAAAGAGGAGCCACTCAGCTTTGATTTTTTTGTACACAGATGCTTCGAATAATTAATATATAAAACTCAGTACAAAAACTGCTCTCATTACCCATCAATGCTTGCACAGCACTTCACCTGACTATCTAAAGGACATTCTTGCACCATATTCATCCACCCGGTCTCTACGATCACAGAACAGTAATTTCCTTCATATTCCTCTGACCAAATTGAGGACCATGGGAGACCGAGCATTCTGTGTGGCTGCCCCCCGCCTGTGGAACTCCCTCCCTGACGACCTGAGAGCTCCACAGTCACTGGTTGACTTTAAAAGCAGCATAAAGGAGCCAAGATGGTCTAGTGGCAGGGCTTTTGACTACGGATCCGAAGGTCGCGGGTTCGCGTCCCGGCCACTACCCAGCTTGGGGTGTCAAGCCGTTTTCGCATTGACCAGCCCTTAAAGGCCCGGGTGGCCCCGCCCCGCCCTCTTTCCCGGGTTCAGCGTGTCCGCATTTTCCTTTTTTTCCCCGGCTCCGCCCTCGTTTTGGAACCATCTCCAACGTGGTTCCATCGGACCGCGGCCCGACGGGCCCAGTTTCACGTCATTTACTGCTCACATTTGATTCGTTGTTTGCAGCAGGGGGCTGGACTGCTTCGTGTAGGGGCGAGACCAGAGGGCGTGACTAGCTGCGTGTTGAGTCATCAACTGCGATTTCGCCAGCGCACCTAAAAACACTCTATTTTCATCTAAAAACTACTTTCGAGTGCATAAAAATGATCGGAAACGTGTGTTTATATGCTTAACTTGCTAACTGTAGTGAAAAAACACATGAAAACTCAGTATTTATTTCGTTTTTTCCACAAATTCGCAACCCGGAAGTCCGCTCGTAAATTTCGCCAGGGCACCTAAAAACACACTATTTTCATCTAAAAACTACTTTCGAGTGCATAAAAATGATCGGAAACGTGTGTTTATATGCTTAACTTGCTAACTGTAGTGAAAAAACACATGAAAACTCAGTATTTATTTCGTTTTTTCCACAAATTCGCAACCCGGAAGTCCGCTCGTAAATTTCGCCAGCGCACCTAAAAACACTCTATTTTCATCTAAAAACTACTTTCGAGTGCATAAAAATGATCGGAAACGTGTGTTTATATGCTTAACTTGCTAACTGTAGTGAAAAAACACATGAAAACTCAGTATTTATTTCGTTTTTTCCAAAAATTCGCATTCTGAGCTTTTCGGTAAGAACTGCCCACCCACGTCAAGTGAATACCCCACCCACTTCAAGGCTTGCTCTCCGGACAGTGCGCAATCAACGAGGGCGGGCCAGAGCTGGCTCTGGGCCAACCAGAGACGAGCGGGACCGGGGAGGGCCGGCAAATGCGAAAACGGCTTATGAGTGCACACCTATTTCTCCAGCTCCCCGGGCGCTTTCGGGCTGCTCACTGCACCACCTGGTAGGTGGTTGGGTTAAATGCAGAGACGAATTTCGTCTGTGTATGGGAACATACGCAGATGACAGGAAAAGACATTATTATTATTATAAAGACCTTTCTTTTTAAGCAAGCTTATTCTGCCTCCACATGATTTTATCTTTGATCTTAGCTGATATCATTATTGATTTTACTTGATTTTATCACTTGTTTTATTTTTTATTTTTTTTTAAGCAAGCCTAATCTGCATCCACATGATTTTATCTTTGATCTTAGTCGATATTATTATTGATTTTATTTGATTTTATCACTTGTTTTATTTTTTGCTTTGTTACACTTTGTAGCACTTTGAGATTTTTATTAATGAAAAGTGCGTTATAAATGGAATTCATTATTATTATTATTATTATATAAAAGCATTTTTTAATAAAATAGTTTTAATGACGTAACTCTGCAGTGCGTCGCAGTTTTCGGCTGGAGAAAGGAGGGGTCAAATGCCGACGCATTTTTATGATGCAATGTAAAGAACGCACATTGTAAATAACAATGGCAGAGGATATAAAAACCGAGGAATTAAGCAATTTAAGTGAAGATTTGAGCGATTTGTCTTGAGTTTGGGAAGCCGAAGTTAGTTCGAGTGATGAACAAGAAACAGCTGGTTATAATCTAGGTCTGCAGCCGTATTTATTTGAGCCTTACCGTTCAGGGAGGGAGGGGGACTCCGAGATTTCAGAGGAGGAAGGTTTCCGAGTGTGAAGGGATGGAACCCGATCTTAGTCATCTATAGAACGTACCGGCATTTTTCAAGTTTTACCCCCCAAAAATGGCCATCTTGAAGACAATGAAACTGCGTTCTAATAGCGGCCGCAGACTGAGCTACATGTCCCTACGTCACATGGCGTTGCATGTGGAAGTACCCGGATTTCCCGTGACGAAACACGGCGCCATGTTTAAAATCACTTTGAAACTAGGGCTGAACGATTTTGGAAAATAATCTAATTGCAATTTTTTTCTATAAATTGCAATTGCGATTTAAAACGCGATTATTTTTTAATATCTTCTCAAGTATTTTCCAACAAACAGAAGCAATAAATCAATCTGTTTCATAATAAACAATGTCAGATTTATTTAAAGCAGAGATTACAATAAAGCAAACAAATCTATGACTTTTCTTTTCACCATTTCTATTTTTTCTTGTTTCATAAACATAATGGTAAACATGTTAAGTGAACCTCCTAACTACTGTCTGAACTTCACATGACAGTTAATAAAAAAATAAAAAAAATTACTGTTTGAAGTTCAAACAGTTTGGTCAGTGATCCCTGTCGGCTGATACTTTGCTTACTTGAAGTTGAAGCACTGGTTGTTGTCATTCTAGCTATGCAACCATCGTAAATGTCTTTGTGGTGTTTTTTTAAGTGTTGATAAAGATTTGTGTCACGTGACCAGTCTAATTGCAGCCTTCGCGATTAGAAAATCTCATTTTATCATATTGCGATATTATTGCAAATGCAATTAATTGTTCAGCCCTATTTGAAACAAATTTTCATTAATTTATCATTTTGCTTGTAAAAACGAACATAGTTGAATGATACAACATATATATGTTGTGCCACTTTATGCATAGTTCCAACATCATGTCACAATACCTTTAAGGTTTAAGGGGCGGCCGTGGCGTAGTGGTAATGGCAGTCGTCCCCCGATCGGAAGGTTGGCGGTTCGAATCCCGGTTACCCACACCATGTGTCGTTGTGTCCTTGGGCAAGACACTTAACCCCGAGTTGCTCCCGGTAGGACTGGAAAGCACCTTGCATGGTAGTCTGCCGCTACCGGTGTATGAATGTGTGTGGCATTCAATGTCTGTAGCACTTTGAGATTTTCACTAATGAAAAGTGCGTTATAAATTGAATTCATTATTATTATTATAAGGTTTCTGCATCGAGCTCAGTAAGAAATCCTCAGTCTTCTTCAAGTTTTCAAGAATCCTTTGTACGTTGTACCCTACCTGTGATGGAAAAGTCTGGTAAAACGTAACATGACCGTTCAGACTGAGGTCATCAGATAATTTATCTGATGTTCGGTACCTCAATTATTTTATGCTCACAACATGCATGGACATATGGTATTTCCAATTCTCCCTCTTTGTTCCTCGACGGGGGACAAAAACATGGCTCCCCTGTATACTAGCTGTTTTAACGCCTTGCTTTATGTTTGCGCCACAGAAGTTACTCATAAAACGGGAGTGTCGTGAAGTGGATTCTTTCAGTTCCAACAGTTTGGAAAGTTTCACTCGTCACACTAAGTGAAAGGTATGAGCAGTTCTGTCACAGTCGACATGCAGGCTGGTGTTGTGATTCTGCAGAAACTCCTCCGATACAGTGGGAATGTTCTTCCAAACAGCTGGAGCGTTGAGCGATCCCTTCTTTTCTTTTTGCCAATTTCACTTTGTGCATGTGTTAAGTACAATTTGTTGCACGTACTCTGAAAGGACAAAAAAAAATGACAACAAACACGCCTCAACTTAGGCACTATACTGTCATGCAGTTAAAAAAGATACGTAGGAGCTGCTAGCAAGTTCTGTGAGAGTCCATAACTTTATTTATCCATCCAAAAGACAAATCCATCCTGTGGTAACATCTGCTGCCTCGCTGGCTATCTGGCAGCAAACACCCATCAGCTTTGGGTTAGCTTCTAATTAAAGACATGAATGGAGGCTAATTACAACATTCACATAAAGGAATATGAACATTTATGCATGTTTTGCTTGTTAATGGACAACAGACGAGTGAGTGTGAGCGCTGCATTATTCCTGTGTGGTTCGCAAATGAAAAACCACAAGAATCAGAAGAATTTGGGTCTAAAACGAAGGAAATAAATCCTCTGTTTACTTTAGGCTTTTCTGAAACGTTCAGTGTGAGTCCAGGCCTGGTGGCAGCCGCGTTGCAACTCTGCTGGAGCGCCTGAGTCTGTCTTTGTTTGTTCTGGTCCAACTGGTTGATGCAACGGCTCCGAGAAAAGCTTGTTGTATTTAGTTTGGTTGCAGCCAGGCAGAAAATAGAAGCAGAAGCTAAAATTAGCCTGACATATAATTTGTACCTTTCGATGTATGCATTATTTACAGTTTCATCATTAAGCCACGTTTCTGATAATGCTATTATTGTAAATGTTGTTTTAAGTGTTTTAAATAATCCGTTATCTTTGAAATGTTTGCATTCAAACTTCTACTATTGAAATGAATTATTGATAGTCCAGGTTTAATTAAACTTATATCCTTAAACTTATTTTCATCATAATAGTCACAAACATCCACAATTGGAAATAATTCCGTTACAATCTCATCATTGACATTATACATTTTTTGATTATAATCTTCATTTGTTATCATTTCCAAATGTATTCCTTCCCTGGCCGATATTTCGGTCTATTCATTTAGATTATCCAAATTTATCCAAGTCCTTCACATCTTTTATTATTTTAGGGTGTTGTCCTTCTTGTGCTATAATCCAGACATTGCCATTCTTTGTCCAAGCATGTTATTGTGTAAATGCTGATTTAGCATTTACTCTTTTGTTGTCTTGTTTATCCACAGTATTCCTACGCCCCATGATGCTTTGCGCGAAATGTGCACACAACTTCCGGTTGACCAGAAACACCGTTTGTTTACATGCGAGTAATACAGTTGAAGACAGTCCAAACTTTGTTGTTTTAGTTCATTAAAAATGTGGGAACACCACTCGTTTCGTTAAAAGAGGAGTCAATCAATCAATCAATCAATCACCTTTATTTAACCAGGTAGAGCCCGTTGAGATCGAGATCTCTTTTACAAGGGTGACCTGGTCAAGTGGTCAGCAGCACACGTCACATTGGCAATAGGCATTTGCACTTATCAAAAGAAAATAAAGAAAACTACAATCACAGTAAACAGATGTTGACAGTTCAAAACCAACAGGATATGACAGATTTCTATATACATTATATACAAAACAAGCAGACAGACCTCGGTTGGGTAAATAAAGTTAAAAAATCAACAATGACATGTATATTGGATAAGTAATGGTTAGAAACATCTGCAATGGTCAAGTTTCTTGATGACATTTTCTACTACGGTTGACATAAAGGATCCAGGAGAGATGAATGTTGATAGTTTCAGATCTTTCTGTAAGTTGTTCCAGGCTGAGGGGACGGCGAAGCTGAATGCTCTTTTTCCTAGTTCAGTTCTGACAGGAGGAACTGACAGGAGGACTAAATCGTTAGAGCGCAGGGAGTAATGACTGTGTGATGTTTGTATTAAGGAGGTGAGGTATGACGGGACTAGGTTTAGGAGGGTCTTGTAGATGAAGGATATCCAGTGAGTGTATCTGCGAGTGCTGAGAGATGACCAGCCAGATTTTACGTAAAGCTCACAGTGATGAGTGCGATAACTGGAGTCAGTAATGAACCGAAGGGCACCGTGGTAAATGGAGTCTAAGGACTGTAGGTATTTTGATGCAGCACTCATGTACAGCACGTCACCATAGTCTAGTATTGGCATGAATGTTGCAGCTACTAATGTTCTCCTGGCTTTGCATGAGAAGCAGGATTTGTTTCTGAAGAAGAAACCTAGCTTCAGTTTGAGTTTAGTGGCCATTTTGGAGATGTGGGTTTTAAAAGACAGTTTAGTGACAAATAAAAGGAGTGACAAAAAGAAATTACAGATGTAGCAGACAAAATTNTACAGACATTAGTGCAAGTATGAGAAGTAGTGCAAACTGTATGAGCACATGACCGAGAGTTTAGTGAAAACCCGTTTGGTGACACAGAGTCTAGTGTTAAAAACTTTGTGTTGAGTGATAATATGTGTGAAAGTTTTTTGTCATACTCCGCTCCATGTTTGGTGTCAAAACGCAGACATAGATTGTGCTCTTTAGCACTTTGAGATTTTTATTAATGAAAAGTGCGGTATAAATTGAATTTATTATTATTATTATTATTATTATTATTTGACCACCACCACTGTCTCATAACACAAAAGACATACTGGTTTCCTTGAAGCACAAACACATGTTCAGCACATCTGTCTTGAAACAACCTTCACCTGCATCAGTTTTTCTCTTCCTGCACATTTTGGGATCATTGTTTCTCAATTCCACTTGTTCAGAAAATGATATTGATGTGGAAAAACTACAGTCTAGTGGTGGGATGCTGTTATTTGGTGGGTAACATAATCTGAATGCATTATGGGAAATGTAGTTTGTTGTCGGTGCACCCTTTTGACTTATTACACGACAGGTCAGACCTTTAAGCTCTCGCGGGCCACATAAAACGACGTGGCGGCCCACATCTGGCCCGCGGGCCTTGAGTTTGACACATGTGGTCTATACATATACTGCAACCAGATCACTTCTGCATTCATTATTTGAGCTGTTGATACACAAACACACATATAGTGTACAGTATATAGTTCAGCTTGACTGAGAATAGTGTTCTATGACTTTTGGTTTCTGTAACTTTTATATGTATTTTATTTATTTAAACTTTTAAAAATATTTTCGCCACATAAAAATTGTATAATAAGATCTTTTCAGTTCCATCAAAAATATTGTTCTTTTTTATATCTGGGGCTACGTCGGTGCAGCGGGACTAATTGAGATAAAAAAAAACATTAACTATGTATTGCGTATGTAAATGCTTATTTTTTCATTATTATTTGATAATTATTTTGAGGGGTGCGCTGATTTTATCAGCCCTGATTTCCTTAATTCTGGGAAATTGGAGATCGTCCGATACTTGCATGAGAAACCGATTTCACAGATTTTTTTAGTTTTAACAACAATTGTCTAAACTTCATTTATATTTCAGAGCACTACTGTACTTCACGGCCTGTTAAAACAAGTTTGTATTGTTTCTAGGATATTGTTCAAGGGCATGCTTTTCAATACAATATATAGGAAACCCTCGACCTACGAACGAGTTCCGGACCTAAGGACCGTTCGCAGCTCGATTCTGCCGTAGCTCGGGGGTGAAAATAACGTCTTGTTCGTAGGTCCTGGTTTCGTTCGTACGTCACGGAAATAACGCTAACGGAGCGCCACACACACATTTATCGGCATGAGACTGAACAAGCGGACATACTGGGCCATAAACATGCACAGAACTTTATTTACAAACACTTATCTAACACATTACACCACACATTCATCCATAAACACACACAGTAACTGTACAGCATGTACAGTACAGTAGTGTGCAGTAATGTTAAACATTGCTATTCAGCACAGCACATTCAATACTGTAAAATTATTACAGAATAAAATAATTAATACAGAATAAATAAAAATATAATTTCTTACTTTGAGATGGTCAAAGCCGACATCTTAGGTTGCCATGCGTTGATGTTGTCGGGCCAAGCAGCGAACCACGGCAGCTGCTCGAGGCCTGTGTTAGCTGCGTGTTAGCCAGGCCATGAGCTGGTGTTCGCGCAGCGGTGTGGCGCATGACTGAGCGATCGGCGATCGATCCGCGGCTGCTGCTCCAGGCTGAGACGTCCACAGAGTTCACAGAGCAATTCCAGCCAGTAATTTATCCATATTAGGCAATCCTGGAACAAACACAGTGCTCACAACCAGCTGCCGGGACAACAGACATACCTAAAATGGCTGCTGGGGCATTTCCTGTAATGGCCGGAAGTTGCGCAATTATGATAAAAACTTATCATTTTTATTAAAAATATTATTTATAAAGCCTTTAAAACAACCACAGCTGCAACAAAGTGCTGTACACATGAAATTAATAACATTTAAACACACACACACAAAAAAAACATTTTTATTTATTTTTTAAATATTTTTATTAAATTATTAAATATGATACGTTCGTAGGTCGCGGGCGCCGTAGGTCGGGGGTTCCCTGTAATTGGAAAATTGAAGGTGCATTGTGACCTTATAACACCTGACAGTGTCGCTTGTAAAACAAAATGGGAATCGGTAGCTCAGACTTTTTAGAAATCAATGATTGGCCAGAAAACTGCAATCGGTGCACCCTTAATAATTTTCTCTCCTTGGGTTTATGACTTGCCCATCTGCAGAGGGGTTCCTCTTCAGTGTCAGCAGATCTTTTGGTGAGTCTGACAAAGTCTTTTGGATTAAAGACAAAACATTTCAACAAGTTTTTTTTTATTACCGGTATTATCCGTCCAGAGGATATGACTTAACAATTTTATATTTTTCTACCTGGATTACTGAGCACGCATCAGGATCTTTTGGTTACAGCTTCCAGCAGCATGGTCTTAATTATCTTCACACCATGACCTGCTGCAACATCTTCGGCAAGGAGACGCTTTAAAACCATTTTTCGAGTTATTTGTTTATCTGTCACTTTCATGCGGTGAAGTGTTGCCAAGTGTGGGCTGTGTTAACTGCCAACAACTGGGTGTTGTCTTCTACAGTAATTCTCCAAAACTCACCGTACTCTGCCAAGTGTTTGTTCTTTAAATGTCGTTTTGAGTTTATGTTGGATTTTAACGTGCTTCCCCCGCGAGGTATTTTTTTCATTTCATATGTTGCAGAATGCAAACTTATTATTGTCACTCTCACAGATGGTGTAAAAGTTTCACACAGCTTATTTGTTATGTAGCGGTAGGGTAGGCCCAAAATATTGAAATTTATTAATTAACCAGTCTCTTAAAGTTAATAAAAATGTGAGTTATTTTTTAGGATTAATCATGCATCATATTAAAAACACACACTCGAATGAAACGCATCGACTCCTCGTTAAGATTTTGTGATTTTTATTTTGAAAATGAGTACCGATAATAATAAGCAGTGGTATATGAATAACGACATATAATATGTGAAAACTAGTAATATTGAAATAAGATTTAAAAGTATGAACATATAACAATGATGTTAATTTTGAAAGAAAAGAAAGGCAAAATTATGAAAATTAACTGAAGCTGTTAAGGCAAGTTGACAGGTTGTTTGGGTTTAAAAGGATGTTGATCTCTTAAACTAGTGAAGAAACTTGATACTTCCAGGCTGAAGTGCTTTTTGTCTGGTAACACCATGAACCACCAGTGATGAAAGGTTTTGACCTACCAGGAGGTTACCGGTAACTGTCTCTGAGTGAGTCCACGGCAGGTTTACTTCAGTTGATTTAATTTAACTCCTATTTTAAGGCTTTTAGTTTCAGTTTAGCTATCTGTCTGCTAACTCTGGCTACTATTTTTGCTTATTTAAATTTTTTAGCATCTTTGCTTTTGGTCATTTTAGATGCTGTTTAGCTCCTTTTAGCTACATTCCTGTTAGCTTTTAGGTGCTGTTTCGGTACTTTTACCTTCAGTTATCTAATGTAAACAAATGTTTGCTAACTCTGGCAACTATTTTGTTCATTTTAGTAATAGCATCTATTTTCGTAATTTCAGATGCTTTTCTACTTTTAGCTACTCTTCTGCAGTTTTAGCTTGTTTTGCTCATTTTAGGTCCACCTGCATCATGAAGGACCTCACTCACCCAGCACACACACTTTTTACCCTCAGGCAGGAGGCTGTGGAACATTAAAGCTGCACTATGTAACTTTGTAGTGCAGTCTGTAACTTTTCTAACAATATATTTTTAACATATTTCTTCACTCTGTCACTATCTACTGACAGACTGATGTTAGACAAAGTAATCTCTGAAAAAAACTATAGTCCCCTTGCTTCTCTATCAGCATTTATAAAAACACTAAAAACACAGAGTGACCCGCCGTTAACCAGCCAATAAAAACAGAGTTTGTAACCAGCCAATAAAAACAGAGCTTGAATTTGAATCAGCCAATAAAAACAGAGCTTGAATTTGAATTTCAGCAGGGCAAGGCAGAGCAGAGCCATATATGACTCTGAGGGGGAGGGATTAGAATGCTTTGCCTGTTGAAAATATTTCTAAGTTCTGCGCTCTACAGAAAGTTACACATTCAACCTTTATTTATACAGGCTAGCCTCGTTGAGTCACGGGGACTCATTTACAAGAGGGACCTGTCTCACTCACACCAAACAACCATCCACTCTCACACTCACACCTAGGGTCAATTTAGAGTCACCAATCAGCCTAACAAGCATGTTTTTTGGTCTGTGGGAGGAAACCGGAGTACCCGGAGGAAACCCACGCATGCACGGGGAGAACATGCAAACTCCACCCAGAAAGGCCCCGGACCGGGATTTGAACCGGCAACCTTCTCGCTGAGAGGCAGCAGCTCTACCAGTTGTGCCACCGTGCATAGCACCTTTAAGTGTAGAACCACTAGACTGAGGAACAGCTTCTACCCTGAAGCTGTTGGATTCCATCCATTCATCCATCCATTACCTTTACCCACTTCTTCCTTTTTGGGTCGTGGGGGTCACCGGTGTCCATATTCAGCAGTCACTGTGCGAGAGGTGGGGAACACCCTGGACAGGTCTCCAGTCCATCACAGGGCCACATAGAGACAAATGAGACAAACAACCATTCATTCTCTCACTCACACCTAGAGACAATTTAGAGTTACCAGTCAGACTAACATGCATGTTTTTGGTCTGTGTGAGGAAACCAGACTCAGAGTACCTGGAGAAAACCCACGCAGCACAGAGAGAACATGCAAACTCCACCCAGAAAGGCCCCCGGACCAGGATTTGAACCAGGGCAACCTGCTTGCTGAGAAGCAGTAGCTCTACCAGTTGCGCCACCGTACCGCCAGCTGTCTGACTCATAAATCCCTAATCAGGATTATTACTGTGAAGAAAAACAATTAAAATCACTGTAATGCCATTTGATTATGTGCTGCTGAATATCCATGCTGCTGATTATTTCATGCTGTTGTGTTCATTCGTACTCATCTGCTCACACAGACTCATGTTTGTGCTGCTGTTGTTTGGCGTATTGTTTTTGTACTACTAGTGTTTATCGTATTTCCAAGTTTATATACAGACCCTTTCCAAAAAATTTGATCATGGAAAAGTTGTTTAACTTTCATAATGGTGTAGAGGCAGGGGAACCGACTTGGGACCCGAAAGGACCCAGGTTCGAACCCCAGTCACTGCATACCTTGTGGTGTCTATGGGCGGCACACCTTATCCCCAATTGCCCCCCGGGCGCTTTCAATAGCTGCCCACTGCCCCACCTGGTGGTGGTTGGGTTAAATGCAGAGACTAATTTCGTCTTGTATGGGAACATACACAGATGACAAATGTGACATTATTATTATTATTATAATGACGTTCAAAAAGTTAATATTTAATATGTGATAGTTCAGGGCCCACAATTTAAACAATTTCAAGTATTTAATTGTTTGTTTTTACATAATTTGGGCTTCCAGCGCATGAAAACCACAAAAACTGGATTTTCAAAAATTAGAATACGGTGGAAAAATAAGCCCAAATTCTCCCTCCTGACTACACTTTCTTTAGCTCTCCTCAGACTACTGGTAAAGGAGGTGGATTAGCTTCTGTTTTTAGGGGCCGTTTACACAGCGTGTATTTTGAGTGAAACCGCTCCTTTAGCCTCCAGTATAGCTGTGCGTCGTGCCCAGCGCCGCTGGACTCGCGTGTGCTGCGCGCAGGCAGTTCATATTATAGCTCTGTGCAAGCGCAGCTCTCTGGAGTGCAGGCTCCAGCATAGTGCTGGACGATAATTCAATAACGATAAATATCGCGATATACTTTTATTCAATAACGATGATATGAAGTTTAAGCATATTTTCGATATTTCGATAGGATTTTACAACGTTTCATTGACGTTTTTCTGTTTCTGTTCGGGTTGGAGCGGCTGCTTCAACAACCCGCCCGGACAGAAAAAGCTGTGACACAAAACGTGCGTGGTGACGTCGTTGTTACGCAGCGCTCACTCCAGCAGCAGGCGTTAGCGGTAGCAGGCTAAAAGCTAAGCTAGTCTCCAAAGCGCGTTAAGTTTTCGCTTCAAAACGAGTCAAACGAGTGCTCATGACCGTCAGAATGTGACTGAACAAAGTTTCACAAGCGAAGAGAAAGCAGACGACATCACTGATGAGAGGAAAGACTAATTCGTCGGTGTGGACGTAGTTCGGTTTTGTTAAACTGCAGGTCTCATCTGCAGCGAGTCTTACTCGGTTTCTTTATTTTGCAAAACGTGACGGAGTCGTTCTAACTAGCGGTGGGAACATCTAACTTGTTTAATCTGAAGAGTTTCCACTCGATATAATATGAGAGTCAGAAGATGAAGAACAATAAAGTTTGAGCCAACGTTTCCCTGAAACTACGACGTAAACAAACAGCCCCAGCAGCGCTGCATGTTTTTTTATTCAAAATAAAACAAATTCATCAGAAGAAGAAAAAACACTGAATGAAAATGTGCAGAAAGACGAAAATAGTGTTTTAATATCTGCCCCTTGTTTAAAAAATACAAAATAACTACAAACAAACAACAACCTTCACTTCACCTGCACCACACCTTCCCAACAACTTTGATTTAATCATATTTTAAAACATAGTTTTAGAAATGTTTATGGTGATATCAAGTCAACACAATCCTGTTTCCTGATTTACAACTCAGCTCCTTCAAACTAGTCCTAAATGGAGGTTTTACAAACATTTACATTCCCTTCAGGGTTTAATAACTTTAAACAAATTTTAATTGAATATTTGGGGGGTAATTTTTTTTTTAGTTTTATACATGACTTGTAAAATACTATGTTCAACCAAATCATAAAATTTTAATAATTTAAACTGATGAAATATTTGTTGGGTGACCATAGCACTTCCTACTAATAATTCTTATAGCTCTTTTTTATAAAATAAAAACAGGGTTTGTAATAGTTTTACATGCTTTTCCCCAAACTTCAATACAACAGATTAAATATGGAACAATCATTACATTATACAATATATTCAAAACTTTGTCATTCAAAAACTATTTTACTTTATACAGTAATGCAATTGATTTTGTTATTTTTATTCTTTAAGTAATTTCCATGAGATTTTTATGTCAGCTTCTTATAAATAACAACACCCAAAAGTTTTATTTAATTAACTATAAATTTCAATGCTGTAAATTTTAAAGATGTTTAAAGTTAAAACTATTAATATTGACACAGTTGAGAATTTTATGGCAAGAAAGTTCATGCTCAATAATCCAGGTACCAAATCCAATAATTCTCAGTTGGGTCATCTGGACAGTTTCTTTTTTATAGAAACTGGATGGAGGATGGAGGGTGAAATGTTTCTATAAAAAATAAACTGTCCAGATGACTCAAATGAGAATTATTGGGTTGAGAAGTTTATGTTTATTTGATGGTGATTTCCATCTTTTTGGAGGCTAAATACAAATACAAGGTGAACATTAATTTATTTGTATAGTTTATAGTTTTTTTTTAGGCTTTTATATTGTTTATATCGATATCGAATTATATCGTTATCGACCGAAATTAAGAACTATATCGTGATAAAAAATTTGGCCATATCGTCCAGCCCTACCTCTGAGC
>JBBPBX010058413.1:7216-22112 GCA_038048925.1 Garcialebias charrua
CGACCACACACACACACACATACACACAGCGCCGCTGCAGAGAGAAGGGAGAAAAAAGCGAAACTACCTTATTCAGTCGTTTCATGTCATTTTTAATATTAACTGCCTGTTGACTGCGGGCGCACTGTCATCTGTGTTCTGAGTGTGGATCGCGCGTCTTGCATTCAGTCTGCTCGGCCCAGATCCCGGGGCTGATGAACTGTGGTGGGTCAGGGGGGGATCAAAGGCGAGTCAAAGTAATTCGCCAAACCACGTTTGTGTGTTTTCTGAATGCCTGTTGGAGGCTTGGACACGCATAAAAGCCGGACCGACCTGTGTTGAATGGACTTTTCCTGCGCTCTGAGGAGGAAACGTAGCCTTATATGGTGTTTTGAGGGGTGGGAATTATGTAAATAACCTCTCCGCGGGCACGCGCAGGTGGATCGAACAGGTGGAATTCATCATGCATACGCTGCACATTTACACACGTTTTCTGAGGATAGAAGAGTTTGTTGAATCTGACGTGGCATGTTCGTACGAACGCTTCGTATGAACAAAAGTAAGAGAAATTTAGGATAAAAATACGAACATTTTCGTGAATGAGGCCCATTGTTTGTAAAAACTAGACGCAGTTTATTGCTGTTAAATTCGGTCGGAAAGTTGGCTAGAAGCTAGTTGCTAATAAGCTAGCTGTTAATAAACAAATGCCTATGTGCTTTATTTTCAGGGGAAATGTCGTTGGATTATCAAAGTCCTGATTTCGTGCCTTCTGTTTGTGTACACTAAAAGCCAGGGATCACGAGCGAAGATGAAAAGGTATGGATAATTTGCCTTGGCCTGTCTTTACTATTTATTTTTTCTGTTCTGTTGTCATGGTCTTTAGCATACTTTGGTGTAGTGCAGGCTTTGAAATACAGCTCTGTAGTAAAAGTAGATGATGTGTAAATGTTTATTTACTATGTGTGTCGCTACATCTTCACATATTTTTATTTTAGGTACCAGAGGAAAAAGAGGAGAGATGATGGTGTGCACAAGTCATCACATCAACCCAGCCCTGGCAGTGTCACTTCAGATGAACAACAAGAATCCAACATGGAACATGACCCTGGTACAAATATATTATGTCCTATCTAACAAACTTTTTAATAAATTGATTGTTTGATTAATTAATTATAGATAGATTTAATATTTCTGAAATACTAGGGCGTCGTCCAACATTCTGCTCATATTTTATTCAAACCAGAATGGTTTTCTGGCAGTTCTTACCCCACAATCATGTGTACAGCTAAATATTGTTCACAATTAATCAGCTAAAAAAGAAGACACAAGTCACAGCACAGGCACATTCTGTGTCACAGAGCATAAAGTGTTGCTTCCTGCTTTTCGGTGCATTTGCTTACCGTTTCTTTTCATAACTTTCAGCACAAGAAGATGTAGTCCTGAGTACTGAATATGATGATCTGAACCTGAGGCACTGTCAACTTCAGAATGAATATGACAACCTGCGTCAGGAGTTTGACACGTTACAGGCTGAACATCAAAAGTTAAAACATACACAGGAAGGATCTCAGTTTTATTATTCAACTGTTAAGTGCAATAAATTCTCACCTGTCTAACAATAAACAAACGATTCAATTAAATTAGAACCTGTGTATTTCTTCAAAATTGTAAATACAGGTACAATGTGGTTCAAAATTAATCCAAATAATTGAATATGACATCAAAAACAGGCTAGAAGCCTACAAAAAAATTAAGATGTTTAATATAAGATTTATTTAAAACAACAAACATCAGATTATTGGATGACTGCAAAGATCAAGGTAAATAACAGACCACCTATAACATCTACGGTGGTACACAACATAAAGTATAAAAAAATCGGACATTTCGAAGTTCTTTATGCACAAAATCTTTTACACTGATAGGGCGTGTGTTTAGTTTTCAGCAGGACAAATGTTTCCTCACATTTCACCTTTAGTTCATTGGGTGTGAGGTCTCTGGATGATGTGCTAAATAAAACTCAGGTAAATCTAGATGCTCCTCATAGTTGTGGTCAGATGAAGCGGTGTACGTGTCACTATTGTCCAAGCTTGTCATCACTGCACAAACTGGGTCCACAGCCCGCAGTTCTTGGATGTCGTCATCTGTCAGCACTATTAAAAGAACAAACAAATGTAGTTAGGGTGGTATATTACATCCACATCTTCAAAAGTGAGATGGAAATGTAAACGCAGGGCTCCAGACTGCACTTAGCTGAGTTCTATTTTACCTGTGAAGTTCAGACTGTTAAAAATGATTTTAGCCACTTCTCTTCTAATAATGATGAAAAATTAAATGCTTTAGTGGCTCAAACAATTTGTAATTAGGAGTAGAGGCCAATGTATGTTATATGTTATGTTCTGAATGTTTCCTGACCAAGTTCTGACTTTGATTGTAAATAAAAAACATTTGTGATTTTCATTAGCTTTTGAAATTCAAGCCACTGTGACCTCTGGATGAATATTTTGGAATATGTAATGACTAAGTTATCTGAGCAATGCTAATAAAACATTTTACACTGAAAATTATGTAAAACCTAAAATTGCAGTGGCCTAAAACAGAAGCAAATTATGCATATCAAGAACCAAAATTAACTTACCCTGCCATACAGGTGCAGTTTGCTGTGAGAATGTAGTTCTCCACTTTGTTGACGATTACCCAAGCCTCATACATTGTAGTCTTTACGCCTTGTCTCTGACTGGGGAGGACTTTGGACTTTAAAACACAGAAATCTGCGTCCATATCATTATATCGCACTTCCTGTACATGTCCACAAACAACGTAGTCATACGCATCAAGTGATTTGTATGCTCGTAGTTTTTCTCTTGTGTACACGCTAGGTTTCTCCACCAAATACGTGTAAATATCAGGCCACTGAATGCTAGGCCACTTACTCACGTCATCCTCCCATTCAGTAACTGTACACGGATCAGGAAGCTGATGGCCATTGCTCAAAGTTAACTTATTAAAGTAAGCTTTGCGATCATTTACCGATAACCCGCTAGCGTAGCTTGATAATACACTACGAGCCGTCACACTGCTGTTGCAACGCTGCGCGCGCAGCTGCTTGATGACGTAGGCTGTAAATGGGTCTATAGAGAGGTGCGACATGTTTATGGATTTTTTCCAATTTATTGCCAATAATTGGACAATGCGACTTATAGAGAGGTGCGAGTTATAAGCGGAAAATACGGTACATGTTCTCAAATAAAGACTTATAAATGTGCACTGAAGAGATGCACCGTATTTTCTGGAATAAAAGTTGCACCGTTATATAGATCGCTTTGTCCAATTATTGCCAAAAAATTGGACCATAAACGGGTCGCACCATAATATAGATCGTACCTATGTCACCGCTGACGTAACGCGTCATCCACCGCTGATGTGACGCGTCACCGCTGAGACAACCCGGAAATGTGGACCGAGTGTTTAGCTCTGCTGCATATGTCTGCCACATGAGTGCACAGCAAGGCTTTAACAAGAATTAACACTGTAAAAACAATTATTCGTTTGCTAAAAATTATAGCTGACATTATAGCACAAGGGTTCCTGAGCTTAACCGTTCCTTAATAAATTCCCGAAATGGTCAAATCTGCTGGATTTAAATAGTTTCGCTTTGACGTCTTCCAAACGGTCGCGTGCACTGCGAAAATAAATCATAAATAAATCGAATTTTATCTCAAATGTCTCATACAGGTCAACAGTTTGTAAAAGAAACCCACATAATTACATTCTGTAAGCTGAAAGAAAATCTGCCGAGTGGTTTATGAGCTATTTAGACAAATAGTAGCAGGAAAATAACCGAAGCTAACACGACACGATTACATCTATAAAACAACAAAATAAAACAACAAATTTTATCTCAAATGTCTCATACAGTTTGTAAATGAATACCAAATAATTACTTTCTGTAAGCTGAAAGAAAATCCGCCGAGTGGTTTGCTACAATGTACACGGAAATAAAACGAGGCTAACCGTTGCACGATTATGTCTATAAAACAATGAATTTCAAGCTAAATAAACGCTTTAAAAATATATTTCTTAGCTGACATTATAGCACAAGGGTTCCTGAACTTAGCCGTTCCTTAATAAATTCACGTAATGGTCAAATCAGCTGGATTTAAATTGTTTCGCTTCGACTTCTTCCAAATCCGTCGCATGCGTTGCGAAAATAAATTGTAAATTAAAGCCGCAAGCGGCGTTGAGGCCCTCGCAGCTTAGCGCCGCTCGGACCTTATTGAGGCGACCGCGCGAGCTCCAGCTCGTCCGCTCGGTCGCCATTTCGAAGTCTCTCGTGTCTACTCCGCACCAGGGGTGCACACGCACAATAAATCTGGTTCAGATCGGATGATGTATCACTTAGATATAACTATAGAAGTAATGTAGGGGGCGCACTTGAGTCAAATGTTAGCCCACCATATCAATGTGTCCACAAGGGCTCACTGATGATAAATAATGTAGGGGGCGCACTTGAGTCAAATGTTAGCCCACCATATCAATGTGTCCACAAGGGCTCACTGATGATGATAAATAAATATGGTTCAGATCGGATGATGTATCACTGAGATATAACAGTTTGAATAATCTAGGGGGCGCTCTGGAGTCATATGTTAGCCCACCATATCAATGTGTCCACAAGGGCTCACTGATGATGCACAATAAATCTCGTGCAGATCGGATAATGTATCACTGAGATATAACTGTAGTAATAATATAGGGGGCGCTATGGAGTAAAAATTTACATACCATTATCAATGTGTGTCGAAGTGTTCACTGATAAAGCACAATAAATCTCGTGCAGATCGGATAATGTATCACTAAGATATAACTGTAGTAATAATACAGGGGGCGCTATGGAGTAAAAATTTACATACCATTATGAATGTGTGTAGAAGCGTTCACTGATGAATCATAATAAATCTCGTGCAGATTGGATAATGTATCACTAAGATATAACTGTAGTAATAATATAGGGGGCGCTATGGAGTAAAAATTTACATACCATTATCAATGTGTATAGAAGTGTTCACTAATGAATCACATTAAATCTCGTGCAGATCGGATAATGTATCACTAAGATATAACTGTAGTAATAATATAGGGGGCGCTATGGAGTAAAAATTTACATACCATTATCAATGTGTGTCGAAGTGTTCACTGATAAAGCACAATAAATCTCGTGCAGATCGGATAATGTATCACTAAGATATAACTGTAGTAATAATACAGGGGGCGCTATGGAGTAAAAATTTACATACCATTATGAATGTGTGTAGAAGCGTTCACTGATGAATCATAATAAATCTCGTGCAGATTGGATAATGTATCACTAAGATATAACTGTAGTAATAATATAGGGGGCGCTATGGAGTAAAAATTTACATACCATTATCAATGTGTATAGAAGTGTTCACTAATGAATCACATTAAATCTCGTGCAGATCGGATAATGTATCACTAAGATATAACTGTAGTAATAATATAGGGGGCGCTATGGAGTAAAAATTTACATACCATTATCAATGTGTGTCGAAGTGTTCACTGATAAAGCACAATAAATCTCGTGCAGATCGGATAATGTATCACTAAGATATAACTGTAGTAATAATACAGGGGGCGCTATGGAGTAAAAATTTACATACCATTATGAATGTGTGTAGAAGCGTTCACTGATGAATCATAATAAATCTCGTGCAGATTGGATAATGTATCACTAAGATATAACTGTAGTAATAATATAGGGGGCGCTATGGAGTAAAAATTTACATACCATTATCAATGTGTATAGAAGTGTTCACTAATGAATCACATTAAATCTCGTGCAGATCGGATAATAAATCACTAAGATATAACTGTAGTAATAATATAGGGGGCGCTATGGAGTAAAAATTTACATACCATTATCAATGTGTGTCGAAGTGTTCACTGATAAAGCACAATAAATCTCGTGCAGATCGGATAATGTATCACTAAGATATAACTGTAGTAATAATACAGGGGGCGCTATGGAGTAAAAATTTACATACCATTATGAATGTGTGTAGAAGCGTTCACTGATGAATCATAATAAATCTCGTGCAGATTGGATAATGTATCACTAAGATATAACTGTAGTAATAATATAGGGGGCGCTATGGAGTAAAAAATTACATAACATTATCAATGTGTGTCGAAGTGTTCACTGATAAAGCATAATAAATCTCGTGCAGATCGGATGATGTATCACTGAGATATAACTATAGAAATAATGTAGGGGGCGCACTTGAGTCAAATGTTAGCCCACCATATCAATGTGTCCACAAGGGCTCACTGATGATGCACAATAAATCTGGTTCAGATCGGATGATGTATCACTGAGATACAACAGTTTGAATAATCTAGGGGGCGCTATGGAGGCTATTTGCTAATTAACATAAACACCTTTTCAAGGGGTGGGTAATGATCGATCATAATGATTTTGGTACTCCTCAGATCAAATCTGTGGAGTTTAGAACCAAACGTATGGTGATGGCGTTACGTCTTACTTCGCCACGTCACCACGTCCACTTGCTCCACCCAAAACGAACAGTGCTGGAAAGTTTGTTACAACACCATGTCTTCGGTGACTGGATACAATGTCACGCTGATTAGGTAACAGGGATCCGTTATGGACCGTTCAACGTAAAACTTTACACTTCCTGTTGTCAGGGGGCGTGGCTTAAGTGATGTCATGGTTTGACCATACAGTTTTGCAGGGGACCGGATGTGGGTCAATCACTGAAGGTTTGATGTATTAGACAGTTTTCGTGTAAGAGCTGTAAGCGTTTCGTTTTTCATGGCGAGATGTCCAACTTTGAGGTCTGGCCCCGCCCCTTCAGCATGCATGAAAACGCACAGTTTTGATAACATTTGTTCCCCCGTGCCTTATAAAGAAACTGGCCAAGTTTGAATCAAATCGAGCGAAATCCCTAGGAGGAGTTCGTTGAAATGCAGAGGCTGTAAACGGCCAAAAAGGGGTGAAAATTTGGTCATCGTTCCAAAATGGCCGCCTTACCATTTATCGTACAACATTGGTGCCAGAGAGTTTTCTGTGCATCTTGGTGAGTTGGACAAGTGTACCAAATTTCATGATTCTACGTCAAACTAAGGTCAATGCGGAGGGTATTTTGAATATTTCTAGGGGGCGCTCTTGAGCCGTTTCTGTAGCGATTTGCTAATTAGCATAAACACCTGTTCAAGGGGTGGGCAATGATCGATCATACTGATTTTGGTACTCCTCGGATCAAATCTGTGGATTTTAGATCCAAACGTATGGTGATGGCGTTACGTCTTACTTCGCCATGTCGCCACGCCCACTTGCTCCACCCAAAACGAACAGTGCTGGAAAGCTTGTTACACCAACATGTCTTTAGTCACTGGACACAATGTCACGCTGATTAGGTAACACGGGTCCGATATGGACCTTTCAAAGTAAAACTTTACACTTCCTGTTGTCAGGGGGCGTGGCTTAAGTGATGTCATGATTTGACCATACAGTTTTGCAGGGGACCGGATGTGGGTCAATAACTGAAGGTTTGATGTATTAGACTCTTTTCGTGTAAGAGCTGTAAGCGTTTCGTTTTTCATGGCGAGATGTCCAACTTTGACGTCTGGCCCCGCCCCTTCAGCATTCATGAAAACGCACAATTTTGATGTCGTTTGTTCCCCCATGCCTTATGAAGAAACTGGCCAAGTTTGAACCAAATCGAGCGAAATTCATAGGAGGAGTTCGTTCAAATGCAGAGGCTGTAAACGGCCAAAAAGGGGTGAAAATGTGGTAATCGTTCCAAAATGGCCGCCTTACCATTTATTGTACAACATTGGTGCCAGAGGGTTTTCTGTGCATCTTGGTGAGTTGGACAAGTGTACCAAATTTCATGATTCTACGTCAAACTAAGGTCAATGCGGAGGGTATTTTGAAAATTTCTAGGGGGCGCTCTTGAGCCGTTTCTGTGGCGATTTTTGCCACGCCCCCAAAATACGTAATTTTTCACCAGTCCTGACGAGTCCGCCAAATTTGGTGAGTTTTCGTATATGATAAAGCCCCCAAAAGGCCACTTAAAGAGGGACTAGAATAAAAATAAAAAAAATTAAAGCTGCAAGCAGCATTGAGGCCCTCGCAGCTTAGCGCCGCTCGGACCTTATTGAGGCGACCGCGCGAGCTCCAGCTCGTCCGCTCGGTCGCCATTTCGAAGTCTCTCGTGTCTACTCCGCACCAGGGGTGCACACGCACAATAAATCTGGTTCAGATCGGATGATGTCTCACTGAGATATAACAGTTTGAATAATCTAGGGGGCGCTCTGGAGTCACATGTTAAACCACAATATCAATGTGTCCACAAGGTCTCACTGATGATACACAATAAATCTGGTTCAGATCGGATGATGTCTCACTGAGATATAACAGTTTGAATAATCTAGGGGGCGCTATGGAGTTATATGTTAAACCACATTATCAATGTGTCCACAAGGGCTCACTGATTATTCACAATAAATTTGGTTCAGATCGGATGATGTATCACTGAGATATAACTATAGAAATAATGTAGGGGGCGCACTTGAGTCAAATGTTAGCCCACCATATCAATGTGTCCACAAGGGCTCACTGATGATGCACAATAAATCTGGTTCAGATCGGATGATGTATCACTGAGATATAACAGTTTGAATAATCTAGGGGGCGCTCTGGAGTCATATGTTAAACAACAATATCAATGTGTCCACAAGGTCTCACTGATTACGCACAATAAATCTGGTTCAGATCGGATGATGTATCACTGAGATATAACTATAGAAATAATGTAGGGGGCGCACTTGAGTCAAATGTTAGCCCACCTTATCAATGTGTCCACAAGGACTCACTGATGATGCACAATAAATCTGGTTCAAATCCGATGATCTATCTTTGAGATACAACTATAGAAATAATGTAGGGGGCGCAATTGAGTCAAAATTTATACAACAATATCAATGCGTGTAGAACTGCTTCTTGATGACGTACAATAAATCTGGTACAGATCGGATGATGTATCACTGACATATAACAGTTTGAATAATCTAGGGGACGCTCTGGAGTCATATGTTAAACCATAATATCAATGTGTCCACAAGGTCTCACTGATGATGCACAATAAATCTGGTTCAGATCGGATTATGTATCACTGAGATATAACTGTAGTAATAATATAGGGGGCGCTATGGAGTAAAAATTTACATACCATTATCAATGTGTGTCGAAGTGTTCACTGATAAAGCACAATAAATCTTGTGCAGATCGGATAATGTATCACTAAGATATAACTGTAGTAATAATACAGGGGGCGCTATAGAGTAAAAATTTACATACCATTATCAATGTGTGTAGAAGTGTTCACTGATGAATCACAATAAATCTCGTGCAGATCGGATGATGTATCACTAAGATATAACTGTAGTAATAATATAGGGGGCGCTATGGAGTAAAAATTTACATACCATTATCAATGTGTGTCGAAGTGTTCACTGGTAAAGCACAATAAATCTCGTGCAGATTGGATAATGTATCACTGAGATATAACTGTAGTAATAATATAGGGGGCGCTATGGAGTAAAAATTTACATACCATTATCAATGTGTATAGAAGTGTTCACTGATGAATCACATTAAATCTCGTGCAGATCGGATAATGTATCACTAAGATATAACTGTAATAATAATATAGGGGGCGCTATGGAGTAAAAATTTACATACATTATCAATGTGTGTCGAAGTGTTCACTGATAAAGCACAATAAATCTCGTGCAGATCGGATAATGTATCACTAAGATATAACTGTAGTAATAATACAGGGGGCGCTATGGAGTAAAAATTTACATACATTATCAATGTGTGTCGAAGTGTTCACTGATAATGCACAATAAATCTGGTTCAGATCGGATGATGTATCACTGAGATATAACTATAGAAGTAATGTAGGGGGCGCACTTGAGTCAAATGTTAGCCCACCATATCAATGTGTCCACAAGGGCTCACTGATGATGCACAATAAATCTGGTTCAGATCGGATGATGTATCACTGAGATATAACAGTTTGAATAATCTAGGGGGCGCTCTGGAGTCATATGTTAGCCCACCATATCAATGTGTCCACAAGGGCTCACTGATGATGCACAATAAATCTGGTTCAGATCGGATGATGTATCACTGAGATACAACAGTTTGAATAATCTAGGGGGCGCTATGGAGGCTATTTGCTAATTAGCATAAACACCTGTTCAAGGGGTGGGTAATGATCGATCATAATGATTTTGGTACTCCTCAGATCAAATCTGTGGAGTTTAGAACCAAACGTATGGTGACGGCGTTACGTCTTACTTCGCCATGTCACCACGCCCACTTGCTCCACCCAAAACGAACAGTGCTGGAAAGCTTGTTACACCAACATGTCTTCGGTGACTGGATACAATGTCACATTGATTAGGTAACAGGGATCCGATATGGACTGTTCAACAAAAAACTTTACACTTCCTGTTGTCAGGGGGCGTGGCTTAAGTGATGTCATGATTTGACCATACATTTTTGCAGGGGACCGGATGTGGGTCAATCACTGAAGGTTTGATGTGTTAGACAGTTTTCGTGTAAGAGATGTAAGCGTTTCGTTTTTCATGGCGAGATGTCCAACTTTGAGGTCTGGCCCCGCCCCTTCACCATGCATGAAAACGCACAGTTTTGATATAGTTTGTTCCCCCGTGCCTTATAAAGAAACTGGCCAAGTTTGAATCAAATCGAGCGAAATCCCTAGGAGGAGTTCGTTGAAATGCAGAGGCTGTAAACGGCCAAAAAGGGGTGAAAATTTGGTCATCGTTCCAAAATGGCCGCCTTACCATTTATCGTACAACATTGGTGCCAGAGGGTTTTCTGTGCATCTTGGTGAGTTGGACAAGTGTACCAAATTTCATGATTCTACGTCAAACTAAGGTCAATGCAGAGGGTATTTTGAATATTTCTAGGGGGCGCTCTTGAGCCGTTTCTGTAGCGATTTGCTAATTAGCATAAACACCTGTTCAAGGGGTGGGCAATGATCGATCATACTGATTTTGGTACTTCTCGGATCAAATCTGTGGATTTTAGATCCAAACGTATGGTTATGGCGTTACGTCTTACTTCGCCATGTCGCCACGCCCACTTGCTCCACCCAAAACGAACAGTGCTGGAAAGCTTGTTACACCAACATGTCTTTAGTCACTGGACACAATGTCACGCTGATTAGGTAACACGGGTCCGATATGGACCTTTCAAAGTAAAACTTTACACTTCCTGTTGTCAGGGGGCGTGGCTTAAGTGATGTCATGATTTGACCATACAGTTTTGCGGGGGACCGGATGTGGGTCAATAACTGAAGGTTTGATGTATTAGACTTTTTTCGTGTAAGAGCTGTAAGCGTTTCGTTTTTCATGGCGAGATGTCCAACTTTGACGTCTGGCCCCGCCCCTTCAGCATTCATGAAAACGCACAATTTTGATATCGTTTGTTCCCCCGTGCCTTATGAAGAAACTGGCCAAGTTTGAACCAAATCGAGCGAAATTCATAGGAGGAGTTCGTTCAAATGCGGAGGCTGTAAACGGCCAAAAAGGGGTGAAAATTTGGTCATCGTTCCAAAATGGCCGCCTTACCATTTATTGTACAACATTGGTGCCAGAGGGTTTTCTGTGCATCTTGGTGAGTTGGACAAGTGTACCAAATTTCATGATTCTACGTCAAACTAAGGTCAATGCGGAGGGTATTTTGAATATTTCTAGGGGGCGCTCTTGAGCCGTTTCTGTAGCGATTTGCTAATTAGCATAAACACCTGTTCAAGGGGTGGGCAATGATCGATCATACTGATTTTGGTACTCCTCGGATCAAATCTGTGGATTTTAGAACCAAACGTATGGTGATGGCGTTACGTCTTACTTCGCCACGTCGCCACGCCCACATGCTCCACCAAAAACGAACAGTATTGGAATGCTTGTTACACCAACATGTCTTCGGTCACTGGACACAATGCCACGCTGATTAGGTAACAGGGGTCCGATATGGACCGTTCAACGTAAAACTTTACACTTCCTGTTGTCAGGGGGCGTGGCTTAAGTGATGTCATGATTTGACCATTCAGTAATGCAGGGGACCGGATGTGCGTCAATCACTGAAGGTTTGATGTATTAGACTCTTTTCGTGTAAGAGCTGTAAGCGTTTCGTTTTTCATGGCGAGATGTCCAACTTTGACGTCTGGCCCCGCCCCTTCAGCATTCATGAAAACGCACAATTTTGATATCGTTTATTCCCCCGTGCCTTATGAAGAAACTGGCCAAGTTTGAACCAAATCGAGCGAAATCCATAGGAGGAGGAGTTCAAATGCGGAGGCTGTAAACGGCCAAAAAGGGATGAAAATTTGGTCATCGTTCCAAAATGGCCGCCTTCCCATTTATTGTACAACGTTGGTGCTAGAGGGTTTTCTGTACATCTTGATGAGTTGGACAAGTGTACCAAATTTCATGATTCTACGTCAAACTAAGGTCATGCGGAAGGTATTTTGAATATTTCTAGGGGGCGCTCTTGAGCCGTTTCTGTGGCGATTTTTGCCACGCCCCCAAAATACGTAATTTTTCACCAGTCCTGACGAGTCCGCCAAATTTGGTGAGTTTTCGTATATGATAAAGCCTCCAAAAGGCCACTTCTTTGGGGGGAAGAAAAATAATAATAATAATAAACACTACAATTACAATAGGTCCTTGCAGCGCTTCGCTGCTTCGGGCCTAATTAAAGCTGCAAGCAGCATTGAGGCCCTCGCAGCTTAGCGCCGCTCGGACCTTATTGAGGCGACCGCGCGAGCTCCAGCTCGTCCGCTCGGTCGCCATTTCGAAGTCTCTCGTGTCTACTCCGCACCAGGGGTGCACACGCACAATAAATCTGGTTCAGATCAGATGATGTCTCACTGAGATATAACAGTTTGAATAATCTAGGGGGCGCTATGGAGTTATATGTTAAATCACAAAATCAATGTGTCCACAAGGGCTCACTGATGATGCACAATAAATCTGGTTCAGATCGGATGATGTATCACTGAGATATAACTATAGAAATAATGTAGGGGGCGCACTTGAGTTAAATGTTAGCCCACCATATCAATGTGTCCACAAGGGCTCACTGATGATGCACAATAAATCTGGTTCAGATCGGATGATGTATCACTGAGATATAACAGTTTGAATAATCTAGGGGGCGCTCTGGAGTCATATGTTAAACCACAATATCAATGTGTCCACAATGTCTCAATGATGATTCACAGTAAATCTGGTTCAGATCGGATGATGTATCACTGAGATATAACTATAGAAATAATGTAGGGGGCGCACTTGAGTCAAATGTTAGCCCACCTTATCAATGTGTCCACAAGGACTCACTGATGATGCACAATAAATCTGGTTCAGATCGGATGATGTCTCACTGAGATATAACAGTTTGAATAATCTAGGGGGCGCTCTGGAGTCACATGTTAAACCACAATATCAATGTGTCCACAAGGTCTCACTGATGATACACGATAAATCTGGTTCAGATCGGATGATGTCTCACTGAGATATAACAGTTTGAATAATCTAGGGGGCGCTATGGAGTTATATGTTAAACCACAATATCAATGTGTCCACAAGGGCTCACTGATTATTCACAATAAATTTGGTTCAGATCGGATGATGTATCACTGAGATATAACTATAGAAATAATGTAGGGGGCGCACTTGAGTCAAATTTAGCCCACCTTGTCAATGTGTCCACAAGGGCTCATTGATGATACACAATAAATCTGGTTCAGATCAGATGATGTCTCACTGAGATATAACAGTTTGAGTAATCTAGGGGGCGCTCTGGAGTCATATGTTAAACCACAATATCAATGTGTCCACAATGTCTCACTGATGATACACAATAAATCTGGTTCAGATCGGATGATGTATCACTGAGATATAACTGTAGTAATAATATAGGGGGCGCTATGGAGTAAAAATTTACATACCATTATCAATGTGTGTCGACGTGTTCACTGATAAAGCACAATAAATCTCGTACAGATCGGATAATGTATCACTGAGATATAACTGTAGTAATAATATAGGGGGCGCTGTGGAGTAAAAATTTACATACCATTATCAATGTGTGTAGAAATGTTCACTGATGAATCACAATAAATCTCGTGCAGATCGGATAATGCATCACTAAGATATAACTGTAGTAATAATATAGGGGGCGCTATGGAGTAAAAATTTACATACCATTATCAATGTGTGTCGAAGTGTTCACTGATAAAGCACAATAAATCTTGTGCAGATCGGATAATGTATCACTAAGATATAACTGTAGTAATAATACAGGGGGCGCTATGGAGTAAAAATTTACATACCATTATCAATGTGTGTAGAAGTGTTCACTGATGAATCACAATAAATCTCGTGCAGATCGGATAATGTATCACTAAGATATAACTGTAGTAATAATATAGGGGGCGCTATAGAGTAAAAATTTACATAACATTATCAATGTGTGTCGAAGTGTTCACTGATAAAGCACAATAAATCTCGTGCAGATCGGATAATGTATCACTGAGATATAACTGTAGTAATAATATAGGGGGCGCTATGGAGTAAAAATTTACATAACATTATCAATGTGTGTCAAAGTGTTCACTGATGATGCACAATAAATCTGGTTCAGATCGGATGATGTATCACTGAGATATAACTATAGAAGTAATGTAGGGGGCGCACTTGAGTCAAATGTTTGCCCACCATATCAATGTGTCCACAAGGGCTCACTGATGATGCACAATAAATCTGGTTCAGATCG
>JBBPBX010058414.1:9153-22112 GCA_038048925.1 Garcialebias charrua
GGCCTCCCCTGATGCATAGAACAACTTTTGCTCCATGGAGCAGCTTCTGCAGGAGGAATATGAAGATAGCGATCAATAGCTATGTTTATATGTGTAAAATTCTTTGACCGGATTGAAACGTTTTCAGATTAAATAATCCAAATGTATCGTCTACATGCAGCAGGATTTATTCTTTATTCACATTTCCAGTTCCAGTAAGCTGATGGACGGCAGTTCCCCCCGGCTTCTCTGTAGTCTTTTATCATCAAACTGACCCGTTTTTTCGAACAGGACTAAAGTTGATCCCCTTCCAACCAAATTCGGTGTTCAGTAACTCAGAGAGCCGTATGGGACCGTCCAAAAAATTATTTCAGCCCAGGACCGGCTGCTCCCACCCCACCAGTCAGTCTGAGCGCATCCTGCCGGCCAGGTGACCCCTCGAGCTGGGGCGACGTCCCATGAAGGTTTGCATCGGAGTTGCTACAGGCTTCCATCCAAACTCAGCTGGATAATAATTTTATTCCGGATCATGCTGTTGTTCCCTACTGACCTGAAACAGGCTAGGACCATGCCTTTCATTTCAGGAAGATTTTCTGGCAGCTCACTCTGCTATTTGCTGCAAATTATCTGTTTTCTACCTGTTGATTCTGGACCCAGCTTCTGTTTCCCATGGCCGCATCCATTCAGCTTCACAGGGGGGCTGGAGCCCCCGTCAACCTAACTCAAACTGCAGTTGGGCTACCTCGTCAGATTTGTTTGCCCATCTAAATTGTGACGTTTTATGGTCTGAGACTTTTCTTCACCATTCATATTATTGTCATTATTTTCAGATCTCAGACTATCTGGAATCACTGAATCTTGTTAACACATCTGGATCTGCCCATCACTGCAACTTTCACTGTTATTGAGTTCTGAATGATCGTGTCTTCATTAATGTTTCTCATGGTTCAATTATGGGGGCTAATTGTCACACTACTAACTCCTGTAATTACACAACAGTGACAAAAAACTCAAGAAAATGTCTGATAATGTGTTGTTACTGCTCTCAGGGATTCAGCCCAACCCAGGACCCCCCACTAACTACAGTACACCAGATGAGTTTAAAAACATGTCAGGTCTTCATTTCCTACATGTAAATGCTCGTAGCCTTCTAAAAAAAACTTGATGCCTTGAAAGTTCTGGTCAGTTCTTCTGGGGCAGATGTAATCATCATAGCTGAAACTTGGCTCAACAAATCTGTTATGAATGATGATCTGGTAATCAATGGATTTAATATCTATTGCTGTGATCATCAAAAAAAAAGGGGGGGGGGGGTGGAGTCGCTATTTACACTAGAGATCCTCTGGTTTCTAGTCTTGTGTCTGCTAAAACAATCCCAAACCAGTTTGAGGCCTTATGCTGCGTTCCAGTAGTTCTGGGAAGTGGAAATTTCCCAGTTCCCATTGGTAGATTGAAACCGGAACGCCCCTCTAGTGGTAAACTCCAACTCCTATAGAGGGAGAATTTAGCCCCCAGTTTCGATTTCAAGATGGCGGATACTCACGTCTTCAGTAAGTAAACACCTTAACTTTTACTAAAATAACAGTTCTAAAATGTTGTTGCTTGTGTTTAATCACACACACAGCTTAAGCGGATGTTTGTGAACACAGAACACATTAAAAATCTGTGTTTAGTTGCATGGCATGCGGTGTACAGCTGTGTTTTTGTCGTTGTCGTATCACAACAGTGTTGTAGGCCAGCTGCAGCGACTTTCATTCGCCACATTTTATTATTTTGCACATTAAAAAAGTAACTTTTAGTAATACATTTTATTTTAAAATATTGTTGTTGTTTTTTTACCCTTGTTGTATTTGACACTGTGGCTTACAGTATTTTGTTATGCAACCCAGAAATAAACACACGTTGTTTGTTGAATTTACTATAAATTGGCACTAAACTGTGTTAATTTTTTTTATTTGGTTTCCAAAGATCCGTGTTTAGAAACATTCTATAACCCTGTATGATATATATTTGTTAGGACGTGTATATTTGAGTAATAACTGTTTGTTTGTGTTTAGTCTACCTCGACCAGTACAACATGTTTGTTGATGAGAACAACACCATTTTCTGGCAGCCTGTATCGCAGTGCTGAGGATTTGTCCTGTTTGTACATTGATGCAGACCTCACAATGAAAGTTGAGCTAATCCAACCTGCACAGCACAGCTGGTAAGATTTAGGAGACATATTTTTTTAATGCAAACCAAACCAATTGTAATGAATTTAGCAATACAGGGAGTCCTCGAGTTAAGGCGCCCTCGACCTACGGCAACTCGGACTTACGAACGGACCTACGAACAGTTGTACATTAAATAATACAGCACTGGTATGTGTTATAGGTGTTTTTAGATGAAAGTGTGTTAGATAACCGTTTGTAAACAAAGTTCTGTGCATGTTTATGAACCAGTATGTACGTTTGTGTTGAAAAACGGGTGTATGCACTAGCATACATTTTCCGACTTACGAACAAAAATCCGGACTTACGAACGCACATGCTATGGGTTCAGACTTACGTCAAAATCGGGTTACGAACGGTCCTTAGGTCCGGAACTCGTTTGTAAGTCGGGGACTCCCTGTACTGTGTATCCTTTAAAATGTTTTTTTTTTTTTTTTCAGAGAACTGTGATGAGACTCAATCCTGATAAAGTGGCCAGGAAATGGGTAACACTTGTTGATACTTATAAAAGAATAAAGGACAATCGAAAGACAACCGGCAGAGGGGCAATAAAGTTCCAAATCTCCAAAGAAATGAACGAACTCATGGGAGCCCAGCATGACATTTCCTACCCAGTCGTCGGCTCAGCTAAAGGTGTTACTGTGCGGCGGCCAGAAGCATTGGGTAAGAGCACCGACACTCCATGTGAAACGCCAGACACAGAAAACTTGCAGCCAAAAATTCTGTCGCCACAAGGAACATCCACCACTCACAAGCGAAGAAGGTCTAGTGAGGTGTTGGAGTTCCTCCGCCAGTCAGAGGAAAACAGCCAATGGCGACATCAGGACACGATGGAGCAATTGAAGTCGGCCCAGGAGGATTTCAAGACACTGATGACCCAGATGCTACAGAAAATGTAGCTGTACTGTGAATTTTCTTATTGTTTTGCAACCTTTGTATTTATTTATTTTTATTTTATGGGTTAAGTTACTGTGAAAGTTTTTTTTTGCACATTGATTTAAGTCTAGTTTATTTTGCACAATAAAAACTGTGGGTTTTCAGTTGTTTTTAAACATTCCTGCATTTATATATATATTTTTAAGTGATTATATGTATATGTATTATATTATTGTGTTCAAACACAGTCAATGGCCATGCTGTGTGGAAGTACATTTTGTCTGGAAGACAATTGTTTTGCACATTTATAAAAAAAAAAAATTCAAGCAATTGTGTGTTTTTATATAAATACAGTCACTGGCCAGAATACGGGTAAACTTTTTTTTATTTTTATGCATATACCACTCATTTCATTTATTTTTCAAAATGTCCTTTTTCAACACATTGATTGTAATTTTGTAAACTTTAAATAAATAAACTTTCAGACAACTGTGATTTAGTTTCACTATGAGCTATTTACTTGCAAAGGTTAAAATATAAAGTATTTTGTGTAAACAAGTTTAATAGTATTGAAACTTTTTTGCATTACTAGCTGCAGAGAAAATCTTGTATTAAACATTTTTTACCCTACAACACACAAAAGGTACTTTTCCCTAAAATTTTGCTATGCTATGTATTTTGTAAACCCCTTGATTGTTGCAACCCATCGATTAAAAATATTGTCACATGACTCAAAGACAAAATGCTGGATTTAAAGAAAAAATGTGTATCAAGCTCCTATATAGCCATCTCGTCCATTTTGAACATCACCTCCCACTGAGTTCCTGTCTTCAGGATTGCTGGGTTTCCTGGCAGTAAGGTCCAAGACAACTCTGCAATGGAAAAACGGTGTTTATTTCAGACAGACATAAAGTTTATGTTTATTAAATTTGTTCATTTTTTTTACAAAAGAAACGCAAGACAATCCCATAAATGATAATGTACAAAATAAAAAAAAATGAAAGGTAGCAGAAAGAAGAATAAATCTTATTATATCTGCCCCTTTTTTCAAACAATCAGATTAAACAATAATAATCTTCCACCAACAGTACAAAATGACTAACTCTTTCTAATTTTCTAACTAATACAATACACATTACGCTATTTCATTTTTTTTTTTAACAAATTCGTTTTGATCATTTTCTTAAATGTAAACATTGACTTGGCATTTTTAACTACATTCTCCAAGCCATTCCATAATCTAATTCCCTGGATTGAGGTAGAACGTCCCTTCAAACTAGTTCTGAATTGTGGTTTTACAAACATCTCTGTCCCCTTAAGATTATAACAACTTTGTCTTTTAACAAAATGCATTTGGATATTTAAAGGTAATGCATTATTTTGAGCCCTATACATAACTGATAAAATATTATAGTCTACCAAATCATGGAACTTCAATAACTTCAGTTGATAAAATAATGTACTTGATGGATGACGGTAATGTTTTCTAGTGATAATTCTTACAGCTCTTTTCTGTAATACAAAAATAGGCTTTGTGATTGTTTTACACGCTTTCCCCCAAACATCAATACAATAGATTAAGTGTGGAACAATGATTGTGTTATACAACAAATACAGAGCTTTATCATTCAATAGGTCTCTGACTTTGTACAGTACTGCAATAGATTTAGATATTTTTATTCTTACAAAATTTATCCCACTAAACAGTAGACGTCCAGGGGACATCGAGGTGACGTCTATATCGAGCCCATTGGTCGAAGACCAATTCTAGACGTCGCCCCGACGTGCAAACAAGGTCTATTTTTTACGTCTACATATGACCGCATTTGTACGTCGTATGAACGTCAGTTTTGGAGGTAATCTGGACCCGCTTCACAGAGTTAAACTTTTAGGACTATAAAAGTGCAGTTAGACAATTGATTTACTAAGAATGTTGTTTTTTAATAACATTTTAATGCATTTCCTCAATTCTTTTAATTTTTTTACAAATTAGACTTGTCCGTCATTTGAGAGTCCAATTCTAGACGTCGCCCCGACGTGCAAACAAGGTCTAATTAGGACGTCTAACCATGACTGCATTGTACGTCGTATGAATGTCAGTTTTGGATGTTATCTGGACCTGGTTCACAGAGTTAAACGTTTAGGACTATAAATTTGCAGTTAGACAATTGATTTATTAAGAATGTTGTTTTTTGTAGTTGTAGTTGTAGTTGTTGTTGTTGTTGTTGTTGTTCATTCATTCAACCTTTATTTAGGCAGGTTAGAGCCTCGATCGACTCATTTACAAAAAACCTCATTTATTCCACGACGTCGAGGTCACACATTCATTTCAGTAGGTGGCAGTACTTGTGTTTTTTGCTTTCTGCCATTAAAAAAACAAGAAGAAGAACTTCAGAGCCCGAGCGTTATGATTGGATTGGCGGAGGTAGCACGTGATATGTTCAGTCAACACCTCTCTTGTTGAACCACGCTTGCTTGAATCTCAAAACCAACCGTTGTTTCTTTTTGCTGTGCTACTGCGGTGATTTCTATCGGAGCTCAACAGTGTTCAGTTCATTTGTCACGGAACTCCTGCCCTAAACTTGCTGCAATCCATTCAGAAGTTGAAGGTAATTGGTTCCGTTTTATAGCTTTGTTCTCTTGAATTCTGTGGTTTCACGTACATGTAGCTAACGATGTAGCTAACATTGTAGCTAACGTAAGCTAACTTGTGTCTACGTCTGCGGCAGACGAGGTAAAGGAAAATCGAACAGTACAGTTTAGAAAATAAGTTATTCTATCCAAGTAAGCCGTATGCTAAAGGACATTCTTTCACCATATTCATCCACCCGGTCTCTACGATCACAGAACAGTAATCTACTTCACATTCCACGAACCAAATTAAGGACCATGGGAGACAGGGCATTCTGTGTGGCTGCCCCCCGCCTATGGAACTCCCTCCCTGACTGCCTGAGAGCTCCACAGTCACTGGTTGACTTTAAAAGCGGTTTAAAGACTTTTCTTTTTAAGCAAGCCTATTCTGCCTCCACATGATTCTGTCTTTAATCTTAGTTGATACCATTATTGATTTTATTTGATTTTATCACTTGTTTTATTGTTGTAGCACTTTGAGATTTTTATTAATGAAAAGTGCGGTATAAATTGAATTTTTTATTATTATTATTATGCTACGAGTTTTTTTTTTGTTTGTTTCTTTGTTTTGCTTTGAGACGATCGAGGCCTGCACGCGTCCCCATTAACACACATGCGCCGAGCGGCCAGCGTTGCTGTATTTGGGCAGCATTTTTTACACTGTTGGAAAACTGTATTTGCTACAGTGCTTACTTCCTCCGCGTGTTACAACGCCGTTGCGTTCCTGAAATTAAGTTATGACTAGGTATATGCCGTGTCTTTTTTTTCTTCTTCCTTTTGTGTGTGTGGGGGGGTCAGCTTGTTTTTCTTGATGAACTGATGAAGCCGGCTGGAAGGTGAAACGTTTCAGCATTAAAAAATAGAAAAAAACTGTCCAGATGACCTGAATTCAGACCAAAGCTTTTCAGTTGCAAATGAATGAGTAAATGTGAAATAAAAAAGCTTTAAAATGTCTCCTTCTATCTCTAATTTTACTTTGACTAGGCAAAATGAGATAAGTCTAAACTACATTCTGACTAATATCTCTGTGAACATGTCGCTCCAGTTGTGTTTATAAACAACTGTGTTTTTTTTTCTTTCTGTCAGGTGTGTGGTGTTAATCTGGACTTGGAATTTGGTGTCCTAGGTATGTTTTGTGACCCCATCCTCCCCCGAGAAACAAAGCGTGCACTTTCAAGACACGATCCCTGATAGAGCATTCACATGACAAACACATCAGTGTTGTCTTGTCAACTGTTCAGGATCCTCATGATGAAAACATGAGGATCTGACTTGATCTGGACTTTCAGGAGAAACATCAACCAGGATCATCAGCACACTTCTTCTGAAGTTAGTTTATTTATAATCTCGTGTAATCTCATTTCAGATTAAGCTTGATCAGGTTATGTGAACCGAACGTGCCGCGCGCGGTCTTATCAAAATGAATCATGTTTATGAGTTAGTTTGATGAGGACAAACGACCACTGTCCCAAATCTTTAATGTTTGGTGTCAAAATGTCTCATTGTGATGAAACCCACTAATTATATTGCACCAGTTAAACTCCAAACATGTGTGGAACCTGTGTGCGTGTCTTTTAGGACATGGCAAACGGAGGGGACCAGTTCAACCTTGCAGAGCGCTCGGACTCGGAGTGCGCGGACCCCCCAAAAGAGTCCACCAAGGACAGTCCTCTGAAGGCGTCCAGCCAGCAGGTAGCAGCTCCAGTGTGTAAATAATAATTTATTTGACTTTTCACCACAAACTTCTCATCCAACTTCCCCTTCAGAATATAAAGTAAAGACTAGTCAAATCACAAACTGTTTGTTGTGCAAGGGATGGAGGACATCAAAGTTGTCCTGCATGACAAGGACCTCTGGGGCAAATTCGACTATGTGGGAACTGAAATGATCATCAACAAGGCTGGAAGGTGAAGAGGAAATGTTTTTCATCAATAATCAGTTACTGAATGGACGAATTAAAAGAAAAAAAAAATCTCCCCAGTCTGTGCGCGTGCATGCAGGCCTCGGAGCAGAGGCTTTTGTGTGGGCTACTTATATATATATATATNCCCGCGACCCGACCCCGGATAAGCGGAAGAAAATGGATGGATGGATGGAGTTTGCTCAATTGAGCTCAGGCTGACACTATCGTCACTTTCATAGTTTATTAAACTTAGGTCTTCATCAAATTCTCGGTCTAATCCTTCTTGCGGGTGTTCATCCCCGATCTCTGCGTTTCCTGCATTTAAGGCTTGTATTGCGGTGACTACCTGATGTCCAGTTCGTCCTTCTGAAGTGTCTGCTCCACTCCTCCTGATTCTGGATTTGGAGCTGCTCAACCCTTTCCCTTTGGGGGTGTTCTCAATCAGTGTTAACCTTTCGTGGGTGTCTTTCGCGGTGGATTTCTTTTGTCCTGTGTCCCCTGAGGTACCTGGTACCTCCCCATCATTCATTTCAAGGTTCTTGGGTTGTTTGTTGACGGATTGATTCCCTAGCGGGGACATTGTGGCTAATAACCGTTTCTTACGTTCTTCCTCCAGGTTGGGTGGGGTCACTATGACTATTTCTGTTAACGGGGAGACGCTTGGCATACTGCCTCCTAAATAAGTTACCGTATGGACAGCGACCCGTTCAGCTATTTCCCACTGGAGGTTCTCGGATCGCAATCCTTCTATCGTCATTACTACTCGTCTAAAGTTATTCGCGATTGCTTGGGCTATCCCTCTCTCGAGGGCCTCTATCATTTCCCTCATATACTCTTCATTACTGTTTGCTTCTTTGTAGCTTCTAATTGGGACATGTATTATAGCATGATACAAGAGATTTCCCCCGCTCGTTAGGTGTACTTTTGGCTCTGATACTTGGCCTTGTGCCATTAACTGACTTATCTCTAGCTGGTATTGTGGTCCAGCTGCAGTGTTCAGTACCTTTCTGAAAGTGTTGTTATGGATTTTACAGTTATTTTTGGTAAATACTAGTAATCCATCACCATCCATCGCGAAGGGGCTCCCTACCAAACTACATACCTTAATCCCATTTTGGAGTTTTAAGACCCGAGCCTCGTCAGGTAATGGGCCGAGGGGTTTTGAGAATTGGATTGTCTCTTTGGGTTGCTTGCGAGGAGATCTACTCCTTGGTTTTGCTTTTGGGGTTCGCTCTGGTTCCCCTTCAAGGAGTCCCAAGAAAGTTTGTCTCGGCCTGCCTGATCCATGAGGGAGTTCAAAGTCTTGGTCATGATGTTTTATCTTAGCACTAGATTTCTTATGAATTTCTCCCGAGGTTCGTAAGGAACCTACTAGGGGTTGTTTAGTTTCCTGTTGGGGTTTTAACTGCCCTTTTGGGTTATGTATCTCCGTTTTTTCTACGGGGTTTACGTTCAAGAATTCGGCCAACTGTTTTGCCAGGGCTCGGGTCATAATTTTGAATCCCTTACCGGTATTGTCATCTGACTCGCCAGAATTTGAGTCTCCCTCGTCTTTCCTTGCTTTCCTCTTTCTTTCGGGGCTAGTTGCAGGAGATCTGTCATTCCCTTCAATTCCTGCGTCATTCGATTCAGGATCAGTACCATAAGTGAAGGTTTCTCTGTAATTTCCTGGGTTCCCTTTGGGACCCCATGCACTAGGACCCTGGTTTGAGGCTGGTTTTATGGCAGCGCAGCCCAGCCCACTGCTGCCTCGCTCTTTTGGTATTACTTTTTTCCGATCTGCTACCATTTGCTTGTATTGCCCGAGTTTATCCAGTTCTCTAGTATACTCTTTAAATCTAGTGGCCGCTTTTACCGTGCTGTCCTCAGCGCTAATGATCCAGCCCACATCCATTTCCCTGGCCACCATTTTCACTAGGGGATCATATTCCCTTGATGGACTGATTATTGCTATTATTTCTCTGGTGGTTGTTACTTCAATCTGTTGCACCCACCATTTTAACCAACTGTGGATTTCAGTCTTTGTTTTTATTCCTGTCGGGTTTTCCCATACCTCTATTCGCTTTTTACTTCCCGCAGGGGTGTAATCAACCGTGCCCCATTTTTTTATTCCTTCATGCAGGCTTTCCCGCAAGGTTTTCTCATCCATTTCCGGGTAGTTTTGTTTGAACGTTTCTTGTATGAGTGGGTCCCAGGTTTCATACCCTCGGCCATACAAGAGGACTGAGAGACCTGGTTCTTTTCCTTTTCCTGCGATCCTTGTTCTCTTAGGAGCAACGGGCTTCCTTTCTGGCTCTGGTTCTTCACCTGACTCTTCCGGAGTGTTTATTTCGGAGTCTGATCCATGCTCCGGGTTACTTGTTATCCCATATCTTTTTTGTCGGTATTGTCTTAATTTATTTATTTCGTTTTTATACTCTTTACTCATTGGGGTTGCTTTAACACCTAGGTCTATTATGTATCCGCCTAACCCGGATTCTTTGGCAACCCTTCTTATTAATAATAATATAATAATAAACTTTATTTGTATAGCACCTTCCACAATGCCTTGCATTGACCAAGGTGCTTAACAGGATAAAAAGAAAAATAAACGGGAACAATAGATCAATGAAAATAGAATAAGAAACCACAGCGATAAAAGAAGGCAATGGAAATAAAAAATGCTACATACTAAAATAACACAAGTAATAAAAGTTACACACAGAAAGCTTTTTTGAACAAGTGAAATAAAAATGCAATTGAAATAAAGATGCTACATACTAAAATACAAAATAATAAAAGTTACACACTGAAAGCTTTTTTGAACAAGTGGGTCTTCAGTTTGGTTTTGAACAGAGTCAGATCAGAGGTGGCACGCAGCTCAAGGGGGCTGTTCCAGGCTTTTGGGCCGGCAACAGAAAATGACCGGTCTCCCCATTGCTTGTACCTCGAGCGAGGCACCTCCAGCAGGTGTTGACTGGCAGATCGTAAGTCCCTGCCAGGCTGATGGGCTTTCAGAAGTTCTGAGATGTAGAGGGGAGCAAGTCCATTCAGAGCTTTGAAAACAAACAGCAGCAACTTGAACTGTATCCTGAACTGAACTGGGAGCCAGTGTAGAGAGGACAGGACAGGAGTGATGTGTTCATATTTTCGTGTGTTGGTCAAAAAGCGCGCGGCAGAGTTCTGTACAAGCTGTAAACGGGAGATGGAGGATTGATTAATGCCAAGATACAAAGCATTACAATAGTCAAGTCTGGAGGTCACAAAGGCATGGATGGCCTTCTCCAGATCACCACGACTAAGAAATGACTTGACTTTGGAGAGCAGACGGAGTTGGAAAAAGCTGGTCTTGACAACAGAACTGATCTGTTTATCAAACTTTAAATTGGAGTCAAACTGCACTCCAAGATTTCTGACCACCGAGTTGAAGTGGGGGAGGGGAAAACCAACACTGGGACAGGGAAGGATGTTGCTGGTGTCATCAGGTGCACCAAACAAAATGCATTCAGTTTTATCTGTGTTTAGGTGGAGGAAGTTTTGAGAGAGCCAGTGCTTAATGTCATTTAAGCAGTTGACAAGAGTGTTTGAACTGAGTGAGGGGTTGGGAGTGACTGGCAGATAGATTTGTAGTCTGCTGATGGGCTCAGCAGCGCAGTTACAGTCCCATTTCTGTTTTTCTCAATCTGTTTTATATCGCAGCCACGCTTTAATATCGCACTTGCTTGTTACTTTTGCCGGATCTTTTACTACTACTATTTGGTTGAGGGGCCTTTCCTGTAAGCAGTAGAATTCTCCTTTTGTTCTTATGTAATGCACCAGGTTTTGTTTTAGGGTCTCGTCCACGACACCGGGGTTATTCTCTCTAACCACGTTCTGAACGTGTTGGTGCCAGGTCTCAAACCCATGACCGTATGGGAGAATGGTAAACTTCAGTTCTTTTGGGGTTTTCTTGTCTGGTTCGGGATCTGTTGGTTTTGTTCCTCCCTCCCCAGGTTCATCGTCCGTAGTTTCAGGAGATCCTGTTACGGAGTCATTTTCAGGTTCCATCTTAGATGTCTGTTTCCTTTTTACTTTGTAAGCTTTCATTTTAGTCAACTCCTCCTCATACTGGGGGAGTATTTTGATTGCTTTTGCCTCAGGAGATACGGGGGAACAGGCTATTCCCGATACCTTAGCCACCCTCTTTACGAGAGGGTCATACTCGGCCGAGGGACTGTGTAACATTATTATGTTTAGGCCATAAGGGGCCTCAAGCCGCTGTGCCCACCATTTTAGCCATGTTCTGGGGCCAGCTGTACGTGTCATAAAGCCTGGGTCTTTTATTACCATTATCTGACGGCCTTCTACTAACCCAGGACTACAGAAGATACCATTGTCTGTTACTTCCTTGGCAAGGTAGAGCCCTAACTCCACCTCACCTACTTTTATGTGGCCTCTTCTATATCTTATTTGAAGATTGTAATTCCAAGTATGAAACCCCTAGCCGTACGGAATTATTTCTATCGGAATCTCATTCTTTGGCTCACCTCCTGTGTCCGGTTCTTGTCGGTTCGGATCGTCCGTTTTGGGCGGATCCTCAGTCTTTGCTGTTGCTACTGGTATAGGGTTTGGTCCAGTTGGATCGTTTTCTGTGGACTGGTCCTCCAGTCCTGTTGGTGCCGTACTTTCGGCCATTGTTCGTTTTTGTCGTCTCGAGTTTGTCTGTTTTCAAAGCCGACTGACTTTATGTCCCTGTAACTGGGATGAAAACAGACTTGCCGCTAATCTTACTCCCGATCTGTGGTCAGCAGATCACGAATAAGCCCTTTTTACCCCACCCACTGCTGTGGAATTAAGGGGCACTTAGCTGATAGCTTAGACCAGCCGACTACAACTTCTCTACTCTAAGAGGAGTCGTTTTTCTGGCGCTTGTCAGTCCTTTGACGCACGCCTTGTCTCTTGGGAGTCTTTATTCATAAAGAGGGTCCCTTCGTGGTCGCCATGTTTGCTTATCTGAATAATCAGCGAGGTAATCACAAGGTGCGTGACACGCCCTCACTGCAGCCTACCTGCTAACAGGGTCTATTGAACCGGTCCCGGAGTTTGGGTATTACCTTGAACTACGTGGGACAGCTTCCGACTGAAGGCTGTCGATGGGAGAATTCATCTGGACTATTCACCTCCTAGCTTCCACAAGCCACACCCCTTTTTCACCTTGCACCTCCCTCTACCTCAGCAGCCGGGGACCGGAGGGTTTAGTACAAGGCAACTCGTGTTAACGGAGGCTTCTCCCGTGTTTAAGCTCGCTATTGTTACTGATCCAGTTAATTTTAGGATCCAGGAGATCGGACCCTGGGGTATTGTTTTAATATAACCTTAGGTGCTAATGCTTAACCTTT
>JBBPBX010058415.1:0-22112 GCA_038048925.1 Garcialebias charrua
TTGTGACCATGTGTGGCTGAAATACAGAACACCCCACACCCCAGGATGAGCAGGAGAAGATCAGCAACTGACTGCAACCACAGGCAGCCTGCAGCAGCTGCACTGCAACTCTGCTACTGTACTAAAAACTGTACCACACACTGTTACTACTGACTGTACTATAGATGTACTATAGACTGTACCACAGACTGTACAATAGACTGTACCACAGACTGTACTAGACTGTACCACAGACTGTACTATAGACTGTACCACAGACTGTACTAGACTGTACCACAGACTGTACCATAGACTGTACTAGACTGTACCACAGACTGTAATATAGACTGTACCACAGACTGTACTATAGACTGTACCACAGACTGTACTATAGACTGTACCACAGACTGTACTATAGACTGTACCACAGACTGTGCTATAGACTGTACCACAGACTGTACTATAGACTGTACCACAGACTGTGCTATAGACTGTACCACAGACTGTGCTATAGACTGTACCACAGACTGTGCTATAGACTGTACCACAGACTGTGCTATAGACTGTACCACAGACTGTACTATAGACTGTACCACAGACTGTACTATAGACTGTACCACAGACTGTACTATAGACTGTACCACAGACTGTGCTATAGACTGTACCACAGACTGTGCTATAGACTGTACCACAGACTGTACTATAGACTGTACCACAGACTGTACTATAGACTGTACCACAGACTGTGCTATAGACTGTACCACAGACTGTGCTATAGACTGTACCACAGACTGTGCTATAGACTGTACCACAGACTGTGCTATAGACTGTACCACAGACTGTGCTATAGACTGTACCACAGACTGTGCTATAGACTGTACCACAGACTGTGCTATAGACTGTACCACAGACTGTGCTATAGACTGTACCACAGACTGTGCTATAGACTGTACCACAGACTGTACTATAGACTGTACCACAGACTGTACTATAGACTGTACCACAGTCTGTGCTATAGACTGTACTATAGACTGTACCACAGACTGTACTATAGACTGTACCACAGACTGTACTATAGACTGTACCACAGACTGTACTATAGACTGTACCACAGTCTGTGCTATAGACTGTAATATAGACTGTAATATAGACTATAGACTGTACCACAGTCTGTGCTATAGACTGTACTATAGACTGTACCACAGACTGTACTATAGACTGTACCACAGACTGTACTATAGACTGCTCTATAGATTGTACAATAGACTGTGCCACAGATTATACAAAATACTGTACCACAAACTGTACTACAGACTGCACTATAGACTGTAATACTGACTGTACCACAGATTGGACTGTACTGAATACTGTACTATACACACTACTATAGACTGTAGTTAAAACTGTACCACAGACAGTACTAAAGACTGTACTATATACTGTACTACTGAATGTACTATAGACTGTACTATTTCTTATACCTTTATTTTACCAGAAAAAAATCAATTTACTGTATATCATCAATCTCTTTACAACTAACTAACTAACTAACTAACTAACTAACTAACTAACTAACTAACTAACTAACTAACTAACTAACTAACAACTAACTAACTAACAACTAACTAACTAACTATAGAATATACTAAAGACTGTACTGTAGACAGTACCACAGACTGTACTAAACACTTTACTATATACTGTACTAAGATTGTACTATACTGTAGTCTGAACTAGAATGTAATATAGACTGCACTAAATACTGTACCAAAGACTGCACTATAGACTGTACTATAGATTATACTAAAGAATGTATTATATATTGTACTGAAGACTTTATTATATCGCACTAAATTATATTGCAATTAAGACTGTGCCACAGACTATACTACGCTGTACCAAATACTTTGTTATAAACTGTACTACAGACTGCACTATAGACTGAACTACAGACTGTACTATACTGTATATTGTAATATAGAGTGTACTACAGACTGCAATATAGACGGTACTAAAGACTGTACATAAACTACAGACTGTACTAAAGACTGTACTATAGATTTGGCTACAGACTGCACTAAAGACTGTACTATAGATTTCGCTATAGACTGCACTAAATACTGTGCTATAGACTGTGCCATAGATTGTACGAAAGACTGTATTAAAGACTGTACCACAAATTGTACTATAGATCATACTAAAGACTTTAGATTGCACCAATGACTGTAACACATACTTTACTACACTGTACCACAGACTGCACTATAGACAGTACTATAGAATGAACAACAGACTGTACTATAGACTGTAATACAGGCTGTACTGTTCGTACTGTAGACAGTAATACAGTATGTAATACAAACTGTACTACAAACTTTACTACAGTATATAGACTTACTACATGCTTCACCACTGTCTGTACTGGCTCTACAATTATAATACAGTTAGGTACTACAGTACTACTACAACTGCATTAGACAATACTCATAAAATTACAGTAAAACAACAGAGTACTACAGTTTACGTTTGTACCACAATAATGCTTTGTACTACAGTATAATTATAGCTGTCTCAGTTCAGTCTCAATTACATGTATAAAGATAACCAAATCTACACAACATATCCATATTTAAAACTGATTAACCTGCATGGATTTTAAAGCTCAGGTAAAACCAGAGACACACTAGTCCTTTGACAAGCCCTCTCTAACCAGGTCCCTCACCAGAGTGCTCCAGTATCTGAGCTACTGCCTCTTCTTCATATAGAGGAAGCTAGAAGTCCTCACTGCTTTAATTGCTGCTGTTTATCTTCACCTGCCACCTGAGAGTCAGAGCAGCTGGTTTTTTGTCCCACGGCAGATGGAGTTCTCAGGTGTGAAACTAATTAAAGTTGACTGAAACAAATCTGCTGTCTGTGTGTGATTTACTTAACCTCTGACCTTTGACACGTGACATGACCAACAGCCAGCCACATGCCAAATTAATCTCAGTCCTAATTTGGGCTCATTTCCCTTTATTCTTTGAGGCAGTAAAATTAACTACTTTGTAGAGAAATTGCATTTCCTGGTAAAGTGTGAATGCTTATTGCAGCAGAACTTTCTGAAAAACAGATGAAATTAAAAGAAAGCAAAAAGACCACTGCTGATTTAAGTTTAAATAAGCAGAAATTAGTAACAAAAAAAAGCAACAAAAAAAGCTGCAAAGTGGCTGAAAAGGCAGAAAGAAGCTTAAACTATACCAGAAGGAAGTGGAAAGAGTTGAAATTAGCTTAAAAAATGTGGAATTAGCTGAAAATGCTAAAATAAGCATAAACAGCTAAATGATAGCTAAAATAGCAGAAAAAGCTTAAACTAGCAGAAAAAAGCTGAAAGGAGAATATCAAGTTGAAATGAGCATCACAGTACATGTAATTAGGCAGAAATTACCACAAAAAACTTGAATTTATCTTAAAACAGCTGAAATTAGCTAAAAGGTTAGAACACGCTTAAATTAGAAGAAGAAAGCAGAAAGAACATGTTTGCCCAATTAGGCTGAAAGAAGCAGAAATGCACAAAAAGTGTAAATTATCTGAGAACAGCTGAAATTATCAAGAAAACAGCTGAAATTAGCTTAAAAAATGAGAAAGAAGCTTAAATTGCCAGAAGGAAGTAAGCACACAATTTTGCTCAATTGGGCTGAAAAACACAGAAATAAGCACAAAAAAATATGGAATTAGCTGAAAAGCTTATATTAGCATAAAAACAGCTGAATAGCTGAAATAGCAGGAAAAGCAGTAGAAATAAGCTGTAGGGAGCATAAAAAACGGAAATTAGCATAAATAAGCTAGAAGAAGCACAAAATGTTTTAGTTAGCAGAAAGAATCTGAAAGGAGCACAAAACAGCTAAAAACAACAGCTGAAAGTAGCTGAAAATAAGTTTAAATTTGCACAAGAAAGCTGAAAGACACTGAGCCAGAACAAAATTTAAAAGGAGCAGTAAAAGTTAAACAGATTTAAAATTTGAAGGTCAAGGTTTTCTTTATTGTCATTTGCATCCATATGGTACATGTGGTGGAACAAAATTGTGCAATGAAGGATGTCTTAAATATTTCAAAAAGCTAAAGTACAACTTTATTTTTTGATAATTGGAGACCTATCTGTCTACTCAATAATGATTAAGATTATGGCTTTAATATTATATTTGCAAATAATTATAGAGGTCTTGGACACAGTTGTTGATGAGACACATTTGAGCTTTATGAGAAACCGACACATCTCTAAAAAAATCAGACTAGTTATAGCTCTACGTTATTATTACTTGGTACCTGACGATAGTTACATTTTCTTCCTGGATTTCCATAAGGCCTGACACAATCGAACATCAATTTATTTTTCATTCTCTGCAAAAATTTGGCTTTGGAGTTTTTTTTTTTTGCAAAGCAGTCAAAACCTTTTTCTCTAATAATAATAATAATGAATTTAATTTATAACGCACTTTTCATTAATGAAAATCTCAAAGTGCTACAAAGTGCAACAGAATTAAATGTCAATAAAACAAGTAATAAAACAAGTAAAATCAATAAAACTAAGATCAAAGATAGAATCATGAGGAGGCAGAGTATGCTCGGTTGAAAAGAAAGGTCTTCAAGCCGCTCTTAAAGTCAACCAGTGACTGTGGGGCTCTCAGGCAGTCAGGAAGAGAGTTCCACAGGCGGGGGGCAGCCACACTGAAAGCCCGGTCTCCCATGGTCCTTAATTTGGTTCTCGGAATGTGAAGGAGATTACTGTTTTGTGACCGCAGAGACCGGGTGGATGAGTATGGAATAAGAATGTCCTTTAGATAATCTGGTGAAGTTCCGTGTAAGCATTGATGTGTAATGAGAGCAGTTTTGTACTGAATTCTGTAGGAGACAGGAAGCCAATGAAGGTTATGGAGAATGGGTGTAATATGTTCAAATTTACAAACTCTCAACAAAATCCTTGCTGCACTGTTTTGAATATATTGAAGCTTCTGAAGGTATTTGCCAGGGATTCCAATAAACAGGGAGTTGCAGTAGTCGAGCCTGGAGGAGACAAAAGCATGGACGAGCTTCTCAGCATCGGAAAAAGTTAGGGATGGGCGAAGTCTGGATGTTTCGAAGATGGAAGAAGCAGGTTTTAAACAGAAGCTTAATGTGATTTTCAAATGTAAGATGAGAGTCCATTTTTATTCCAAGATTTGTAACAGAGGTGGAGAGGGGGATGTCTTGTCCAGAAAAGGAAATTGTTGTTATAGTAGATGTTTGTACCTGGTGAGGGGTGCCAATCAGTATGGCCTCAGTCTTGGAGCAGTTTAATTGAAGAAAGTTCTGATTCATCCATGCCCTTATTTCCTCCAGGCAGGCAGAGAGGGCAGTGAGTGAAGATGGAGATGACAATGGGGAAGATGAGGATGCTCCAGTCCTGATGTAAAGCTGTGTATCGTCGGCATAACAGTGAAAAGAAATGTTGAACTGATTAATAATTTGACCTAAAGGCAGCATGTAAAGGGAAAACAGCAGGGGCCCCAGAACTGACCCCTGAGGGACACCACAGGAGACACAGACTGTCTGGGACATGGCGTTGCCAAGACTAACACATTCCAGCCTAGCCTGGTTGGAACCAAACCCATGTCCTTCACTTCGCTTTGGACTAGGGTCTGGCATTCCTCCCATTGAAAACGATTTCTCCTGGAGATTTTTGAATGGACCAATCAGAGAACAGAAGGCGGAGTTTTGTTAGTTTAGCCTGGCGAGGTCCAGGCTATCAGATAAATTGCTCAGAAACCACTCGGTGGATATTTTTTCTGCCACCAGTGTGTAATTATATGGCTCTAATTTACTGACTGTTGGCCTAGATGAAACATTTGAGATAAAATTCGATTTTTTATCATTTATTTTCGTAGCGCACCCGAGGCTGTTTGGAAAATATCAAACCGAAACTATTTAAATCCAGCAGATTTGACCATTTCGTGAATTGATTTAGGAACTGTTAAGCTCAGGAACACTTCTGATATAACGTCAGCTAAGAAATATATTTTTTATCAGCAGAGAAATAATAGTTTTTTACCTTGTTTTGATGAAAATTCCTTCGTGGCGGCAGCCATTTTGAATGACGACGTCAGTCGACATCGTTCAAAACTCCGCCTTCTGCTCTCTGATTGCTCAGGAACACTTCTGATATAACGTCAGCTAAGAAATATATTTTTCTCAGCAGAGAAATAATAGTTTTTTACCTTGTTTTATTGAAAATTCCTTCGTGGCGGCAGCCATTTTGAATGACGACGTCAGTCGACGTCGTTCAAAACTCCGCCTTCTGTTCTCTGATTGGTCCGAACAAAAATCTACCGGAGAAATCCTTGTGGATGGGGGAAGTCCCAGACTGTGCAGTGAAGGGAAATGAGAATTGAGCGGAGCTGTGCAGGAAGGCGAGGGCCAGGCTAACACATTCCAGCCTATTGGAGAGGAAAGATTTGAACCAGTCCAGGACAGTGTCACAGAGACCGACCTCCACATGAAGACGGTGGAGGAGGATACTATGGTCCACAGTGTCGAAGGCTGCAGTGAGGTCAAGGAGGACAAGGATGGAGGGAGAACCAGTGTCAGCAGCCATGAGGACATCATTGGTAACTCTCAGCAATGCAGTCTCAGTACTGTGAGCTGCCCTGAATCCAGACTGGAACTTCTCATACAGGGAGTGTTGCTGTAGGTGGTCCTGCAGCTGAGCAGCAACTGCTTTTTCCAGCACTTTAGACAGAAAAGGGAGGTGTGAAATTGGGCGGTAATTAGAAAAAATGTCGGGATCCAAATTAGATTTTTTCAGAAGAGGCCTAATGATGGCAGTTTTTAGAGGCAGTGGAACATGACCAGATTGTAGAGACTGATTTATTATTTGAGTGATTAGTGGGCCTATTGCAGAGTGATTGGTTTTTATGAGAGACGAGGGGAAAGGATCCAGGGCGCAGGATGAAGGCTTCATTTTCTTGATGATGGCCTCCACCTCACTCTGAACAACTTCATCAAAGCTGCTCAGGGTCCCAGAATGCAGACGGGTAGATGGCACACTGAGAACAGGGAGGTTGTGGAGCTGAGATCTGATAGTGTCAACTTTGTTTTTAAATGACGAAAGGAACAGGTCGCATTTTTGAGCAGAGTCCTCAGGAGTTTGTTTAATGGGATTAAGCAGACGAGTTATTGTGGAGAAGAGCTGTTTAGAGTTTCCAGGGCAGGTGTTGATGATGTTAGAATAATATTTGGAGCGTGCTTCTTTAAGAGAATAGGCTATACATGTCTATACAGTAGTTGTATCAAAATGAAAAATGGTTTCACCCTCAGATTTGACCTGAGACGTGGTACTCGACAAGGATGTCCCCTTTCACCATATTTACTCCTGCTTTATACACAAACTTTAACAACAGCTCCAGTTGTGCTGTACAGGGAGTCACCATAGCTAATAAGGAGCTCTTTAGCTGATGACACAACACATTTTTTAAGGAATGCAAACCAGACCCCTCTTGCTTTAGGTGACTGATGACTTCTCCAAGGCCTCTGGTTTATGCCTTCCATCCATCCATCCATCCATTATCTTCCACTTTTTCCGAAGACAGGTCTTGGGGGCAGCAGCTTGCGCAGGGAAGCCCATATCTCTTTCCACAGCCACCTCTTCCAGCTCTTCTGGGAGGACTCCAAGGTGTTCCCAAGCCAACCGAGAGACATAGTCTCTCCAGAATGCCCTGGGTCTACCTCGGGGTCTCCTCCCAGTCGTACATGCCCGAAGCACCTCCCTAGGGAGGCGTCCAGGGGCCATCCTTACCAGATGCCCGAACCACCTGAACTGGCTCCTCTCTATGTGGAGGAGCAATGGTTCTACTCAGTCTCTTCCAGATAACCAAACTTCTCACCCGGGCTCTGAGAGAGAGAGAGTCCAGCTACCCTGCGGAGGAAACTCATTTCAACTGCCTGTATCCGCAATCTCATTCTTTTGGTCACTACCCAGAGCTCGTGACCATAGGTGAGAGTAGGAACGTAGACCGACCAGTAAACAGAGAGTTTTGCTTTACAGCTCAGCTCTCTCTTCACCACAACAGACCGGTGCAATACTGCAGATGCTGCACCAATCCGTTTGTCAATCTCATGCTCCATTCTTCCCTCACTTGTGAACAAAATACAGAGATACTTGAACTTCTCCACTTGAGGCAGCACCTCACCCTCGACCTGAAGAGAGAAATCCACCTGTTGAGGACAATGGCCTCAGATTTGGAGGTGCTGATTCTCATCCCAGCCGCCTCACACTCGGCTGTGAACCGCTCCAGTGAGAGCTGAAGATCACGGCACGATGACGCCAACAGGACCACATCATCTGCAAAGAGCAGAGATGGAATCCTGAGGCCACCGAACCGGAAACCCTCCGTCAGCTGGCTGCACCGAGAAATTCTGTCCATAAAAGTTATGAACAGAATCGTGACAACGGGCAGCCCTGGCGGAGTCCAACTCCCACCCTGAAGTGGTCCGACTTACTGCCGGCAATGTGAACCAAGCTCTCGCACCGCTTGTACAGGGACTGAACAGCCCGTAGCAATGGGCCCCAAATCCCATACGGAGAACCCCCCACAGTGTACCCTGAGGAACACAGTCAAATGCCTTCTCCAAATCCACAAAACACATGTAGACAGGATGGGCAAACTCCCATGACCCCTCGAGGACCCTAGTGAGGGTAAAGAGCTGATCCAGCGTTCCAAGGCCAGGATGGAGCCCACATTGTTCCTCCTTGATCTGAGGTTCGACCAACAATCAGACTCGCTTCTCCAGTACCCCTGAATAGACCTTACCAGGGAGGCTGAGGAGAGTGATGCCCCTATAATTGGAGCACACCCTCCGGTCCCTCTTTTTGAAGAGGGGAACCACCACCCCAGTCTGCCAATCCAGTGGCACTGCCCCCGATGTACACGCAACGTTGCAAAGGCATGTCAACCAAGACAGCCCCACAACATCCAGAGCCGCCTTAAATGAATACAGTGTTAGTAAAGTGCTACTTTCCCCTCCTCAGCCGTTTGATGGTTTGCCAGAATCTCCTCGGCGCCGACTGAGAGTCGTTATCCAAGGTCTTACTGAACTCCTCTCACATCCAAGCGTTTGCCTCAGAAACAGCCATGGCTGTGGACCGCTTGGCCCTTCGGTACTCCTCAGCTGCCTCCAGAGTCCCACTGGCCAACAAGGCCTAATAGGACTCCTTCTTCAGCTTGACAGCCTCCCTAAACCGGGGTGTCCACCACCAACTTCAAGGAAGGGCACCGCGAGGAGCACCGACAACCTTGCGGCCACAGTTCAAGGCAGCTACCTCAACAAATGAGGTGCGGAACATGGCCCTCTCAGACTCAAAGTCCCCCACCTCAGCTGGGATGTGGTTAAAGCTCTCCCGGTGGTGTGAGTTGAAGATCTCACGGGATCTTTTGCGAGGCATTCCCAGCAAACCCTCACTACATGTTTGGGTCTACCAGGTCTGTCCAGCATCTTCCCCCACCATCTGACCCAGCTCACCACCAGGTGGTGATCAGCTGACAGCTCCGCTCCTCTCTTCACCGGAGTGTCCAAAACAAAGGGCCACAAATCAGATGAGACGACTGTGAAGTCTATCATCGATCTACGATCTAAAGCGTCCTGGTGCCAAGTGCACTTATGGACACCCTTATGTTCGAACATGGTGTTTGTGATGGACAAACTGACTGGCACAGAAGTCCAACAATAGAACACCACTCGGGTTCAGATCAGAGAGGCTGTTCCTCCCAATCACATAAAGGAGTCCCCAGCTGGCGCACCTTCCAGCACCCCTACCAAGGACTCCAAGAAGGCCGGATACAGTACTCTGAGCTGCCGTTTGGTGCATAAGCACAGACGACAGTCAGAGTCCGTCCCCCGACCTGAAAGAAGCCACCCTCTCATCTACTGGGGAAGACTCCAACACACAGGCACCAAGTCGGGGGGCTACAAGTAGACCCACGCCAGCTCAACAGCTCTCACCATGGTTTATGCCTAAATAAAATAAAACATGAAATGCAGACTGCTCAGCAAATGCCATCTGTCATATCTGTTAAACAATAAGTCGCTTAGGACTTTTAATTTCCAGAGACCAAAAGTTAAGATGCTCCTCTAATTTTACTATACAGAAAACCCAAAATAAATCCAGAGGGATTTCTCTCTAGAAGGTAGAGTGCTAATTACCAAAGCTGAGGGGTTGTCCTGACTGACACGCTGCTCTCTCCTTACATTTATAATAAAATCAGTAAACATATTGACCTTGTGCTTTTTAATTCCATATGGAAAAACCGTACACGTTATAAAGAAAAACTGTTGTGTTGAATAATCAGGTGGGCTTAACGTTCTGGATTGATCCACCTTAAACAGCACACTCAGTTTATTGGGCTAAACATTTTCTTAAAAACCCAACTTCTGTCTGGAGCCTCATATCATGCGTATTTTATTTTCTCAATGGTGCTTGATAATCCACGTATAAAAACGTTGACTGCTCTTGCAGGGAATGTGTCTGTGGAATGGTTTGGAGGATGATGTAAAATTAGTGGTCAAACTATTTTATTGGAAAATACAGTATATAACTGATGTCTATTTTGTTAAACGTGAAATTTTGACGAGTTATTTTGCTGTATTACATATGAATGATTATTGTTTGAATTGATAGTTTGAATTGTGTTTAAGAAGGAGCAGATATGATAAGAAATTTTCTTCTGCTTCCTTTCATTTTATGTTTTTTTTTTAAATGTATTTGTGTTTTTAATGGAAATGAAATGAATAATAAAAAATAAACCGGACCCAAAGCGGACTGAAGTGGTTTGATTCTTCATACAGTATTTAATTTGAACAAACAAGATGAGTTACAGACAGAACAGTTTTCAGTCTGTAAACAAACAAACAAACAAACATCTCCAGACCCAAACCCGATCTCTCTGCTCCTCTGGTCTGTTTTAATGATCAAGCATATGCCCCTGAGGGACCCACACTGTCTTTAGGGTTAACTTTAGGGTCCACCGGGCCGAGCAGCACCGCCTGGGCCTCCAGCAGCGTGGTGTCGGTTCTGGCTCCCAGGAACCGGGCCGTGAGCTCCAGGTCCTGGAGCCGCAGCCGGACTCTGGAGCCCCGCTGCAGCGTCTCTCCTCCGGACTCGGGCCGCCGGCACACGCAGTGGAACTTCCCTCCGAAGTCGATGTACAGGTCGTCCTGGACCACATGGAAGATCTTCCCGACCACCACCCGGTTCTTGGCCGGACCCATCTGGATGAAGGCGGAGCGGCGCAGCAACGAGCCGAAGCTCTCCTGACCCGAGGAGGAGTCGCTCGGGCCCGCGGAGGAGCTCTCCGCCTCCCGCCGGAGCTCCGCCTGCTGCTCGAAGGCGGCGGCGAACCCGGACCTGGGTCTGTCCGCGGAGTCCGAGCTGAAGGTCCGGAGGAACCGACCCGCAGAACGACCACCAACCCTGAGACTACACAAGGCCGCCATGTTGTTGTCCTTCTGCACCGGAAAAAGATGGCACTCGCTTCCGGTAAAGTCGGAGCCACCTAGCGGTTGAAGGCAGAACTGCTGCTTGATTTAAAAAATAGTACTGTACAGTACAGTACACTGGATCAAGTACCCCTCGCTGCAGCCTGCAGGACGGGGCGGGGTCGTGCCCGAGGGCCGAGCCATACCATATATGGAAGTAGCGCCATTGCACTCCGGAAATAAGTACAGTACTGTACAGTACAGTACACTGGATCAAGTACACTGGATGGGAGCAGGGATGTCTTGTCTGTAAATTAGACTAACAAAGTTTCTCTGAGTAGCCTCTGTTGTTGTTTGGGAGGTGTTTTTTTGTCAATTTACATACAGTTTGTGTCTTCTACCAGAGACCTCAAGGGAACCTCCTACTGTTAAGGTGTGATCTTTCAATTTACATGTATGTGTTACAAACCCCCAGGTGTGATGTGTTGTTTTGTCAATTTAAATAGAATGGGCATGTTAGGTATTTTGTGGTGTTATTTCAGTTTCCAATTTCATATGTTGGTGCGTGGCTTGTATAAAACTTCTCGTTCTCACAGCTTCCATTCATTCAGAATTGAAAAAGACTTCTGGACAGAAGTCGAAACGTTTTCTGCAACAAATAAAGTCCAGTTGATCCTGTATTGAACGCCTTTTTTGATTTTATCATGTCCTGGACGACTGAGAATCTTCACCAGCATACAGTAAGAATATTTTTCAGTTAGAATAAAAGTTTACTTTAAAAACTTTAAATGATTTTCTTCTCCTGAATCATAAAACAGACAGAAGAGGGATTAAATTCAAGGGAACACGAGTTCAACACGTTTAAATGTGAAATTTTGTATTTTTATCCACGATTGTTTCTGAAAATTTTATTCATTTCTTTTTATTTATTTAATTTATTCATTTCAATTTTAAAACACAAAGCCAAAAAAAAAATAATAATACATAAAATGAAAGGAAGCAGAAGAAGAAAAAATTCTTATCATATCTGCTCCTTCTTAAACAAAATCAATTCAAACTATCAATTCAAACAATCATCATCTATACATAATACTATATTTCAACAAGACAAATATACAGTTATTTACATATTCTTCTAGGCTATATAATTTAAGCAGTGGTTCAGGTTTTAATTCCGACACATTTAAAGCAGCTTTTTACGGAAGCGTAGCTTTTAGAAGATAACTTTTTATAGAAAGTTTGATTCGTGCTTTATTACGTTTTTTCGTGCTTCTTCTCGCCACCATAGAGATACAAACGCGATATCTATGCTTGCCGCGATGTGGTGCCATAGCAACGTACGTGATGACGTAGTTACCTGAACGGTACAAATGAGTGCGCAGCGCATTGTGTACACTTGAAGCAAAATGGAGGTGTTTGTTGTGACGCCGACTTTCAGATGTTCTTCCTTCGTGTTTTCAGTGGGTTCGGCAGTCAGAGACGTTCTGGACAGGTTCTTCCCGGAGCAGGTGATTGTTTTTACACTGGTCTGATCCGGAACCAAAAGCTAATCTGAGTTTAAAATGTTAAATCGGACCGAGGTATGGTTGGTTACTAAACTTCTGTGCTAACGGATGCTAATGAAGTTAACGTTTATTTCACTTTAATTTCGTTGAGTCAGGTCCTCTGGACAGATTATTTTTTGTTGAAACGTTTCTTATAAGCAGCACCTTCTCTTGGTGGATTAAGCAATCAAGTCAACTTTATTAAGCACATAAAACAGAAGCCGTAACATCAATGATAGTAATTTAATTAAACATTTTTTTATATAATCGAAAATGAATTATAGTGTCTCAATGTGTCTCTTTGAGTGTCTCAATGATCCTAGGAGCTATGCTGTCAGGGGCTTCATGCCCCTAGAAGGGTCACCCAAGGCAGACAGGTCCTAGGTGAGGGATCAGACAAAGTGCAGCCCAAAAACCCCTATGATGAGTACAATTAATGGACTAAGTTTTCCCTCGCCCGGACGCGGGTCACCGGGGCCCCACTCTGGAGCCAGGCCCGGAGGTGGGGCACGCTGGCGAGCGCCTGGTGGCCGGGCTTTTACCCATGGAGCCCGGCCGGGCACAGCCCGAAGAGGAGACGTGGGTCCCCCTTCCCATGGGCTCACCACCTGTGGGAGGGGCCAAAGGGGTCGGGTGCAATGTGAGATGGGTGGCGGCCGAGGGCGGGGACCCTGGCGGTCTGATCCTCGGCTACAGAAGCTGGCCATTGGGACATGGAATGTCACCTCTCTGGTGGGGAAGGAGCCTGAGCTAGTGTGTGAGGTTGAGAGGTTCCGACTAGAAATAGTCGGACTCACCTCAACGCATGGCTCTGGCTCTGGAACCAGTTTCCTTGAGAGGGGTTGGACACTCTTCCACTCTGGAGTTGCCCCTGGTGAGAGGCGCCGAGCAGGAGTGGGCATACTGGTTGCCCCCCATCTTGGTGCCTGTACGTTGGGGTTCACCCCGGTGAACGAGAGGGTAGCCTCCCTTCGCCTACGTGTGGGGGGACGGGCTCTGACTGTTGTTTGTGCCTATGCACCAAACGGCAGCTCAGACTACCCACCCTTTTTGGAGTCCTTGGAGGGGGTATTGGAGAGTGCGCCTCCTGGGGACTCCCTTGTTCTACTGGGGGACTTCAACGCTCACGTGGGCAATGACAGTGAGACCTGGAGGGGTGTGGTTGGGAGGAACGGCCCCCCTGATCTGAACCAGAGTGGTGTTCTGTTATTGGACTTCTGTGCTCGTCATGGATTGTCCATAACGAACACCATGTTTAAGCATAAGGGTGTCCATATGTGCTCTTGGCACCAGGACACCCTAGGTCGCAGTTCGATGATCGACTTTGTTGTCGTCTCATCTGATCTGCGGCCGCATGTCTTGGACACTCGGGTGAGGAGAGGGGCGGAGCTGTCTACTGACCACTACCTGGTGGTGAGTTGGCTCCGATGGTGGGGGAGGATGCCGGTCAGACCTGGCAGACCCAAACGTATCGTGAGGGTCTGCTGGGAACGTCTGGCAGAGTCTCCCGTAAGACGGAGCTTTAACTCCCACCTCCGGGAGAGCTTTGAACACGTTCCGAGGGAGGCGGGGGACATGGAGTCCGAGTGGGCCGTGTTCCGCGCCTCTATTGTCGAGGCAGCTTATCGGAGCTGTGGCCGCAAGGTTGTTGGTGCCTGTCGAGGTGGCAACCCTCGAACCCGGTGGTGGACACCGGCAGTGAGGGATGCTGTCAGGCTGAAGAAGGAGTCCTATTGGGCCTTTTTGGCTTGTGGGACCCCGGAAGCAGCTGATAGGTACCGGCAGTCCAAGCGGCATGCGGCTCGGGTGGTTGCTGAGGCAAAAACTCGGGCGTGGGAGGAGTTCGGAGAGGCCATGGAGAATGACTTCCGTACGGCTTCGAGGCGATTCTGGTCCACCATCCGGCGTCTCAGGGGGGGAAAGAGGTACGAGACCAACACCATTTATGGTGGAGGTGGCGTGCTGCTGACCTCAACTCGGGATGTTGTGAGTCGGTGGGCGGAATACTTCGAAGACCTCCTCAATCCTACTGGCACGTCTTCCACTGAGGAAGCAGAGCCTGGGGACTTTGGGTCGGGTTCTCCGATCTCTGGTGCTGAGGTCGCCGAGGTGGTTAAAAAGCTCCGCGGTGGCAAGGCTCCGGGGGTGGATGAGATTCGCCCGGAGTTCCTTAGGGCTCTGGATGTTGTAGGGTTGTGTTGGCTTACGCGACTCTGCAATATCGCGTGGACATCGGGGGCAGTTCCCTTGGATTGGCAGACTGGGGTGGTGGTTCCCCTATTTAAAAAGGGGGACCGTAGGGTGTGTTCCAACTATAGGGGGATCACACTCTTAAGCCTCCCTGGTAAGGTCTATTCAGGGGTTCTGGAGAGGAGGGTCCGTCGGATAGTCGAACCTCGGATTCAGGAGGAGCAGTGTGGTTTTCGTCCTGGTCGTGGAACACTGGACCAGCTCTACACCCTCAGCAGGGTCCTGGAGGGTGCGTGGGAGTTTGCCCAACCAGTTTACATGTGTTTTGTGGACTTGGAGAAGGCATTCGACCGCGTCCCTCGGGGGGTTCTGTGGGGGGTACTCCGGGAGTATGGGGTACCAGGCCCTTTGATAAGGGCTGTTAGGTCCCTGTACGACCGGTGTCAGAGCTTGGTCCGCATTGCCGGCAGTAAGTCAGGCTCGTTTCCGGTGAGAGTTGGACTCCGCCAAGGTTGCCCTTTGTCACCGATTCTGTTCATAACTTTTATGGACAGAATTTCTAGGCGCAGCCAAGGTGTTGAGAGGATCCGTTTTGGTGACCTTAGAATCGCTTCTCTGTTTTTTGCAGATGATGTGGTCCTACTGGCTTCATCAGTTCGTGATTTACAACTTTCACTGGAGCGGTTTGCAGCCGAGTGTGATGCGGCCGGGATGAGGATCAGTTCCTCCAAATCCGAGGCCATGGTCTTGAGCCGGAAAAGGGTAGCATGCCCTCTCCGGGTCGGGGAGGAGGTCCTGCCCCAAGTGGAGGAGTTTAAGTATCTCGGGATCTTGTTCACGAATGAGGGAAAACTGGAGCGTGAGATCGATAGGCGGATAGGTGCAGCGTCCGCAGTGAAGCGGGCGCTGTACCGGTCTGTCGTGGTGAAGAGAGAGCTGAGTCAAAAGGCAAAGCTCTCAATTTACCGATCGATCTACGTTCCCACCCTCATCTATGGTCATGAGCTTTGGGTTGTGACCGAAAGAACAAGATCTCGGATACAAGCGGCTGAAATGAGTTTTCTCCGCAGGGTGGCTGGACTCTCCCTTAGAGATAGGGTGAGAAGCTCAGTCATCCGGGAGGGACTCGGAGTAGAGCCGCTGCTTCTCCACATCGAGAGGAGCCAGTTGAGGTGGCTCGGGCATCTGGTTAGGATGCCTCCTGGACGCCTCCCTGGTGAGGTGTTCCGGGCATGTCCCACCGGGAGGAGACCCAGAGGAAGACCCAGGACGCGCTGGAGGGACTATGTTTCTCGGCTGGCCTGGGAACGCCTTGGGATTCCCCCGGAGGAACTGCTCCAAGTGGCTGGGGAGAGGGAAGTCTGGGCCTCCCTACTTAGGCTGCTACCCCCGCGACCCGACCCCGGATAAGCGGAAGAAGATGGATGGATGGATGGATGGATGGATGAAAATGAATTAAAAACATTAAAAAAAATAACAAACGCAGAACAAAAAATACTAAATCAAATCACACCGTGTGAATTTTTAGAGATTTAAAACCAGGAAAAGAAGTGGCCTGCTAATGTTGGGGAGCAGATCGTTTCAAAGTTTGGAGCCCATGACTGAAAAAGCCCAAAAAGCAGCAGATCAGATGATCTCGGGCCCAAGAGGGAACATATGGTTCCAGTAGCTCAGAGAGAAAAGAGGGTGCAAGACCGTTTAAAATTAGTCTTAATATGTACAGGGAGACAGTGAAGGGAGGATAAAACTGGTGTAATATGCTCAAACCTACAAGTTCCTATTAAGAGTCAAGAGGCAGCATTTTGGACAAGCTGGAGATGGGAAATTGAGACCTACCTTACCATTTAATTTAAGGTCCTGGGGCCTCATGTATCAACCGTGCGCACGCACAAAAACATTGCGCACGTCACTTTCCACGCAAAGTGGCGTATGTATCAAATCTGATATGAACGGGAATATCTGCGCATCCACGTACAAATCCACGGCTGCTCCCCTGCTTGCGTACGCACGTTTCTGTGGTTATATTTCCTTTGGCGACACTTACAGGTTGTTCAGAGAAACTGTGTCCATGATATGAAAATAATCATAAATCCCACCAAACACACATGATTAACAATTATTACATCCACATGGACGCAATTAGATGAGTGGATATAAAAGCATGCGCCAAATAGTGGCAACGATATTGACAACAATGAGATGTGATTTCTTTAAATAAGAAGTTAACCAAGCTGTACCAACACGCCTACGTTTAGGTCAGTGTGTAGCGCGGTTGCCTTTAGTTCCAAAGGTCATGAGTTCGAATCTCGCATGGTACAACGTTTCTCTTTTTTTTTTTCGTTCCAGATTTAAATACACATGAAAACTATTTACAAAACAAGAAATCGTCTGCTTCCTTTCATTTCATGTATTGTTCTATTTCTTGTTGTTTTATTAAATAGTTTTCCTGTGTTCTTTAAATCTGGAATGAAAAAAAAAAACGTTGTACCAAGGGGGAGTCGATCTCACGACCTTTGGGACGAAGGGCGGGCGCGCTCACCACTAACCTATACAGGCATGTTAGAGCAGATGGGTCAACTTCTTGTTTAAAAGTGGATGGTATGTTTTGCGCTAGGCGTGCCGAATAAAACCTTTTTCCGTGCTTCTCTGCCTCACTCAGAAGTGATTCCTGTTCACAGTCCGTGAAGTTCCTCTTTTTTCCACGTTCCGACATGATTTGCAATGGAGCAGAGACGACATTCCTGTCGTGCATGGCATATTTGAATGACTTTGCATATTCATACGGAGGCGTGTCAAAGGCGGAGTCGGCCACTCTCTCATGTGCGCTCAGTTCCACGTTCATCGTGATGTACAAAAGGAATGTGCGTGGATTCAGGTGTACGCAGGGTTTGATAAATCTGGATTTTTTTGTGCGTAGACACTTTTCTGGATTTGTCCGTACGTCACTTTTCAGTAAGAAATCCACGCAAGTCTTTGTACATGAGGCCCCTGGGGCCTCATGTATCAAAAACCTGCGTGGATTTCCTACTGAAAAGTGACGTACGGTGAAATCCAGAAAAGTGTCTACGCACAAAAAGATCCAGATTTATCAAACTGTGCGTACACCTGAATCCACGCACATTCCTTTTGTACATCACAATTGACGTGGAACTGAGCGCACGTGAGACACCTCCCCTGACACGCCTACATTTACATATGTTAAACAGATGCAAATTACTTCCTGCATGTGTGAAGGACATGTTTGTTTGATCCCTGCGCGATCAGAAATCATTTCTAGATTCGGGAAAATAATGAATTCAATATAATATGAGTGAGGACAAACATCCTAAGTAAGAATAGTAATAAAATGTGTTCATCATGCAAAGAACGAGTGATTGTCGGTATTTGTGTGCGCGCGCACCCTGCTGTGGTGCGCGAACCGGCTCATTCATTCATTCTGTGTGGAAATATTAACTTTGCGCACGAGTTTATTACCATTATTACTGTAAACACAGAGGAACTTACTTGGATGTTTGCTAGAACATAGATCTTTGTTTATGTAGATGATGTGAAGAAACGAGTCTGTGCGTCTTGGTGGAGACTTTTCATGACATGATGTTGGAGTCTCCAGACGCAGCGCGCGCCCCGCAGCCCTGTGCGCAGTCTGTCTGTGAAGCTTTTGCTCTCCTACAAGTTATATAAGGTGTACTTTCACGTGTCATTTTGGAGAAATCTACAATAAACGCAGATAATGAAACACCTCCAGCTGCCGTGTCGACACCGGTGAGGGTGCGCGCGCGCTCCAAGCGCGACCACTCAGCCTTTGGAAACATATGGATGAGACCATTCCATTGGACATGATCCGGCTTTGTGTGGACTGGACTGCACAGTCCCGATCGACCTGCAGCTCCCTCTGTGGAACAGTTTGACCGCTGCTTCTGTATGCACGCGTGATGCACGGCTCCCCAGAGCGCAGCATGCAGTGCCAAACTGGAAAATTATTTCTGAAAACGGCTGATAAGCCATATCCTAGACATAGGCGTAATTTACACGGGGGTTAGGGGGGTTTTGACCCCCCCAATAATTTGATCCGGTCATTTAACCCCCCCAATAAAATGAAATCATTTCGTCATTATACATATCTTACATCAATAATTGATTTTCTTTATTCATTCAAATTTTTTAGTAAAATTGCTGCATGTTTTTAACAAACTCCCTGAGGACTGACCCCCTCCCCTGCAAATAATTTGGTATCACCCATCTCACCGGCTACAGGAAGTCACGTGAGTCACGGAGCTGCTCATGAAGTTGCCCAGAAGTTTCTACATGCATGTGTTCGAAAAAGGCCTCCTTTGGTCGGACTGACTCTGTCGCTGCCCGCCCCTTGCTATGGATGTAGCTGCTATTAGCTGTGAGGTTCGCTGTTTTTGTTTGCAAGATACCACTCATAAACCACACCGCGGATTTTTAAATCAAGCTGATTTCACATTTGGTTCAGCTCAGGAGCCCGTCTGCTGTAGTGAGGTAAGAAATATATTTTTTAAGCGTTTATTTAACTAAATTTAAAGAAACAAAGCTCCGGTTTGACCCGCCTGGCGCCTGCATAAAATTCAGCGAACTTTTTTTTTTAAATCCAGCTGATTTGAACATTTCGTCAAACTCAGGAGTACGTCTACTATCACCCATAAGTCAGCGAAGAAATACTGTATATTTTTAAGCGTTTATTTAGCTAAATTTAAAGAAAGAAAGCGTCCGGTTTGACCCGCCTGGCGCCTGCATAAAAATCAGCGAACTTTTTTTTTTAAATCCAGCCGATTTGAACATTTAGTTAAACTCAAGAACACGTCTTCTATAAAGTCAGCTTAGTAATATATTTTTTCTCGCAAAGAAATAATTGTTTTTACCGTGTTTCTTTGTGAAGTTCTTCGTACTAGCTGGGTCCTGTCGCCGCCATCTTGATCAGGACAAAGCTGACGCGTCGCGTGGAGATGACGCGTATACAGCAAGAGAAATTGAATATGATGTCCCATTAAGTAAAGCAGAAATAAAAATAATTGTTAAAGATAAAATAAATGATATGTGGCAGGAGAGGTGGGATTTAGAGGAAAGAGGAAGACATTTACATAACATACAGAAGGAGGTACTCCTAAGTGACGATAGTAGTTTAATGTCTAGGAGAGAGGAAGTATGGATTAAGTTGAGGATTGGGCACACTACATTAAATAGTGGTCTAAAGATAATAGGAAAACATCCATCAGGTGACTGCTCTAATTGTGGGGTACTGGAAGGAGTGGAACATGTGTTGATTTATTGTAAGAAATATAATAAAGAGAGGAAGGCACTGGAAAGGGTAATGGGGAGTTCGGTGACAATGGTTACTTTATTGAAGAAAAATCAGTCACAGGTTATAACTAAAGCATTTGTTAAATATTTGAAAGTTACAAAATTAGCTGAAAGGATTTAATTTTATTTTAATTAATTAATTAATTTATTTATTTATTTATTTTTTGTTGAAAGTAGACTCTTGAATTACATCTCCGTCCAGTTGATGGCGGTAATGCACTGAGTTTGTAAACTGCCAGTAAACACCATCGAAGAAGAAGAAGAAGAGATGACGCGTATTAAACACTGAAGCGTATAGTGTACAATTTTTTCGTGTTTATTGTTAATCACAACCCCCCCAATGTTAGACCTAAAGTTACGCCCCTGATCCTAGATCGGAAAACTATATCTGTTTCTAAATAAATGCTCTGCGTGTTACACTATTTATTATAACCTCCAGTAAGGCTGAATGAATCCGTTCCTGTTAAATTTATTTTTGGCACAACGTTGCGCGTCCTTTATTTCACTGCGTCATGTGGATGTAATACTTGTTAATCGTGTGTTTGGAGGGAATATTAATCATTTTCACATCTTGAACTGTTAATAATAATAATAATAATAATAATAATAATAATGAATTCAATTTATAACGCACTTTTCATTAATGGAAATCTCAAAGTGCTACAAGGTGCAACATATTTGAATGTCAATAAGAATAATAATAATAATAATAATAATAATAATAATGAATTCAATTTATAACGCACTTTTCATTAATGGAAATCTCAAAGTGCTACAAGGTGCAACATATTTGAATGTCAATAAGACAAATAATAAAACAATTAAAATCAACAACAGTATCAGCTAAGATCAAAAGTAGAATCATGAGGAGTAAAGTATGCTCGGTTGAAAAGAAAGGTCTTCAAGCCGCTCTTAAAGTCAACCACAGACTGTGGGGCTTCAGTTTCTCTGAAACACCTGTAAGTGTCGCCAAAGGAACAAGAACCACAGAAACGTGCGTACGCCTGCTCGGGAGCTTGCGTGGATATGTACCTGGATGCGCATATATTCACGTTCAGTTCAGTTTTGATACATACGGGCTTTTGCGTGGGAAGTGACGTGCGCAATGTTTTTGTGCGCACGCATGGTTGATACATGAGGCCCCAGGAGCACAAGTTGACCAAAATCATTTGATAACAGAATGTCATTAAAGCGGTTTTGATGCTGTGAAGTTGTGTAAAACCAGACTGAAAGATCTAAAAAATTGCGTTGCCATTCAGAAACTCAATTACTTGAATAAAAACTATTTTCTCCAGGATTTTGGAAAGAAAGGGAAGTTTTGAGATTGGCCTGAAATTTGAGAAAGTTGAAGGGTCAAGTCCAGGTTTCATAATTAATGGATTTACTACTGCATATTTAAACACAGACCACACTTGTAGCAATACAATTTATAATAGCAAGAACAGAGGGTCCAGTCGAGTAAACCTTGTTTAAAAAACAACGCATGGATGGGATCAGCAGGGAAACCAGAGGGTTTCCTGCTATGACCAACAACATTTAAAAATGAGAAATTAGTTCAAACTGACTGAAGCAGTTACAGCCAGAACTGTTCAG
>JBBPBX010058416.1:0-16397 GCA_038048925.1 Garcialebias charrua
TAAACTGTTAATTGTCTGCTTGTTGCGCATGAACGTTTGTAATGAGGCCTCGGGGAGCCGCTGAACAACAGGCCAGTGTTCCCTGGATGTAGGTCAGTGTTGCACAGTGCAGGGATGCTCTTTACATTGTCCCAGTTCTCTGCTCGTCTTGTTTCTGGGAGCAGCTGAACAGGAACTGTAGCAGGAAGTGTCTTCAGAAGTGACATTTCCACGTAGAGCCCAGAGGCGTGAGGAGGTGAGGATGGGGGTGGGATGGTTCCCAGCATCCAGGGGCTGGCTCCTGTTCAGTGATGTAACTGTTCCCTCTGCAGACAGTTCAGAGTTGTAAACACGAGGTCCGTGCATTCCCTCGTCTGAACCGTCTCCACGGAGCCGCGACAGGAAAACCCAGAAAACCTTCTTCCTGTGTCCCGTGAAGAAAAACGAACATCATACTCTCCATTTCTGCTGAAGTCACATTTGTGAAAATGAAAACACTAAAGAGCCAAATCACATCATAAGACGCTTATTGTATGTTTTCCGTACTGAAATGACATTTCCCCTTGAGGATCAATACATATACTGAATAATTATTGACAGGTAAAGAAAACAAGGTGGACCGGCAGCAGAACAGGGGCTAAAAGTAAAAAAAAGGCTGTGAATGGTAGCTAAAACGAGCAGGAAGCCAACAAAAGCCTCAAAACAGCTAAACAATAGCTGTAAGTTAAAGGAAGTAAAATATAACCAAACAGAAGCCGAAAGCTAAAAGTAGTAGAATGATAGCTAAAAGTGAAAACTTGCAGTATAGTATCTAAAAGTTAAACAGCAAAATATTAACTAAAATAAAACAACTATAGTTAAAACCAGCTAAAAACTAAATATAGCAAAACACTATCTGAAGGGTACAATGAGCTAAATGTCTATAAAAGGAAAAGGTTTGTAGCTAAAAGCTTAACGTATCGAAGTATAGCTAAAGGCTAAACAGAATAAATTTATAAATAACCCAAAGAGGTTTGTGTTTCTTTTGGGAAAGTATTTGTAAATATAGCTAAATCTTTAGAAAAATTTAAGTTATAAAAACCCAAATGTCACCTGAATGAGCCGAACAGTTTGTGGCTAAAACAGCAAAACACCTGAAGTGAATAGACTGCAAAAAAAAAAAAGTAAGAATAAAAGATAAAATAAAAATAAGAACGACAGAATGAATGCCGATCCAGCGTTCACATTATTAATTGTATAAATGTATTATTAAATGTATTAATAAATATATTATTAAATATTTTAGTAAATGTATTAATAAATGCATTAAAATGTATAATAAATGAATTATTAAATGTATTAATGAATATATTATTAAATGCATCCAAAAATTTAATATTCTCACAGATAATCAATATGGATTCAGAACAGGAAATTCAACATCCATGGCTCTGATGGAGTTAATGGAATTAATAACTACAGCAGTGGATCAAAAACAGTATGGTGTGGGTGTTTTTGTTGATTTAAAAAAAGCGTTTGATACAGTTGATCATAAAATACTCCTTGACAAGTTACATAGATATGGTATTAGAGGATTGGCATTGAAATGGGTTTGTAGTTATTTGAGTGATAGGAAACAGTTTGTGCAAATGGATGAGGTGAAATCCGAGCTCAACACTATTACATGTGGAGTTCCTCAGGGATCGATACTAGGACCAAAATTATTTCTATTATACATAAAATGATTTGGTACAGGTCCCAGGACTCCTGAAATGCATTATTTTTGCTGATGACACCACTTTTTTTGTAGTGGTGACAATATAGAACAAACCTTGAAATTGATGATGTCAGAACTTGATAAAATTCAGACTTGGTTTAAAATTAATAAATTAACATTGAATTTGGGTAAAACTAGCTACATGATATTCAGTAATAAAAATAAATCGATCGATGTACCTTTTTTAATTGATGGATCTGAGATTCAGAGAGTTTATGAAGGGAGGTTCTTGGGTATCACCATTGATGATAAATTATGCTGGAAACAACACATAAATTCAGTTAAAACTAAATTATCTAAAAGTATTGCAATATTTTACCGAGTTAAAGATTTATTAAATAATAAGGCACTTTATTTGTTGTATAATACATTATCTATGCCGCACTTAATTTATGGTGTTAACGTCTGGGGTACAGCGTGTAAATCAATTACAATGCCTATTTTTATATTACAGAAGAGAGTTATTAGAATTATTACCCAAAAGTATTTCCATCATCCATCAAGCATTTTGTTTTATCAAATGAAACTGCTGAAGTTTTATGATTTAGTTGATTATAATATTTTGTTAGTTTTGTACAAAGCACAAAATAATGCACTTCCTTCAAATATTCAAAAATATTTTGTCAGAAGAACGAGCAGTTATAATCTTAAGGGGGTGAATCTTTTTGTTAAACCATATTTTAGGACTAGTTCACGGGGAAGATCTACCCTAATTCGAGGAATAGGGTTATGGAATGAATTGGAATCAGACATTAAAGAGATTGATTCACTGGCTGCTTTCAAAAGACTGATTAAGCTTAATCGGTTAAAATTATACATTTGAATATATTGGAATTTAACTGTTGTATGTGATGCGGAAGGTATAATATATATATATATATATAATTTACCATATAAAATATACAATATAAAATTAAAAATTATAAATTTAGTTGTTCTTTTCTTTTCTTGGAAATCAAGTGAGTTGGTTGTATGAAGAGTTTATTGTAGGTTGAAACTAAGTTATGAAAATCAAAAGAGTTGGTTATATGAATTGTTTATTGGATATAAGGGGCAGAAAAAATAAGATTTTTTCTTCTTCTGCCGCCTTTCATTTTATTTGTCTGTTTTTTTATTTTCTTCTACTGTATGTATTATTGTTGTGTGTTTTTATAAAATGAATAAATAAATAAATAAAAATAAATAAATAAAATGATTACCATAAATCAAGATTAAATTCAACATCTTCCAAAGTGTGAGTAGTTTTACCTCCAGGGTGTTGAATCCAAACAGCGTGAGTGGTGTTCACCAACAAACCTGCACGCTGCAGACAGAGAAGACACACTTCATGGCTCGCTGTGTCTTCTGCCCTGCAGCGAAGTCGTCCTGTCCAACATCGATGTGGGCGTCGCTGGCAGCTGGGAGTGCCTGCTGACTTCTTCCAGAGGAAACGTGTCCAAGCAAATGGACATCGTTGTGGTGGAGACATCAGCTCCTTACTGCCCGGCGGACAGAGTCACTAACAACAAGGGAGACTTCAGGTGAGTCACTTCACACCTGCGCTCGTTTATTGATGCTGTGTTGTTCACGCAGTCGTGCGGAGCTGCCTGTTCCACAGTGTTGAAGAAAACTGTCCCCCTTCAGTCACGTCTAGATTTGATCTGTCTACAGTATGTATTAGGGCTGGACGATATGGCCAAATTTTTTATCACAATATATTTCTTAATTTCGGTCGATAACGATATAATTCGATATCGATATAAACAATATAAAAGCCTCAAAAAAACTATAAACTATACAAATAAATTAATGTTCACCTTTTATTTGTATCTAGCCTCCAAAAAAAATGGAAATCACTGTCAAACATAAAATTCTCAACCCAGTAATTCTCAAGTCGGGTCATCTGGACAGTTTCGTTTTTATAGAAACGTTTCACCCTCCATCATCCATCCAGTTTCTATAAAAAAGAAACTGTCCAGATGACCAGACTGAGAATTATTGACTTTGGTGCCTGGATTATTGAGCATGAACTTTCTTGCCATAAAATTCTCAACTGTGTCAATGACTCAATATTAATAGTTTTAACTTTAAACAAGTTTAAAATTTACAGCATTGACATTCATAGTTAATTAAATAAAACTTTTGGGTGTTGTTATTGATGAGAAGCTGACATAGAATCTCATGTAAATTACTTAAAGGTCCACTGACATGATTTATTACTATTCATAAAATTGCTCAAAATATATATATTTTATCATTTAAATATGTTCGTTTTTGCAAACAAAATGATAAATCACTTTAATTTTGCTTTAAAAGTGATTTTGAACTTCAAGCCGTGTTTAATCTTGGGAAATCTGATTACACGCGAACGCACCATCTGTGACGTAGTGAGAGGCAGAGGGCTCTGGGGCCTCATGTACAAAGACTTGCGTGGATTTCTTACTGAAAAGTGACGTACGGTCAAATCCAGAAAAGTGTCTACGCACAAAAAAATCCAGATTTATCAAACTGTGCGTACACCGGTATCCACGCACATTCCTTTTGTACATCACAATCAACGTGGAATTGAGCGCACATGAGAGAGTGGCCGACTCCGCCTTTGACACGCCTCCGTATAAATATGCAAAGTCATTTAAATATGCCATGCACGACAGGAATGTCGTCTCTGCTCCATTGCAAATCATGTCGGAACGTGGAAAAAAGAGGAACTTCACGGACTGTGAACAGGAATCACTTCTGAGTGAGGCAGAGAAGCACGGAAAAAGGCTTTATTTGGCACGCTCAGCGCAAAACAAACCATCCACTTTTAAATAAGAAGTTGACCAAGCTGCTCTTACATGCCTGTATAGGTTAGTGGTGAGCGCGCACGCCCTTCGTCCCAAAGGTCGTGAGATCGACTCCCGCATGGTACAACGTTTTTTTTATTTTGTTTATTCCAGATTCAAAGAACACAGGAAAACTATTTAATGAAACAACAAGAAATAGAACAATACATGAAATGAAAGGAAGCAGACGATTTCTTGTTTTGTAATTAGTTTTCATGTGTATTTAAATCTGGAAGGAAAAAAAAAAGAAAAACGTTGTACCATGCGAGATTCGAACTCATGACCTTTGGAACTAAAGGCAAGCACGCTACACACTGACCTAAACGTAGGCATATTGGTACAGCTTGGTTAACTTCTTATTTAAAGAAATCACATCTCATTGTTGTCAATATAGTTGCCACTATTTGGCGCATGCTTTTATATCCACTCATCTAATTGCGTCCATGTGGATGTAATAATCGTTAATCATGTGTGTTTGGTGGGATTAATGATTGTTTTCACATCATGGACACAGTTTCTCAGAATCACCTGTAAGTGTCGCCAAAGGAACAAAGACCACAGAAACGTGCGTACGCCAACAGGGGAGCTTGCGTGGAGGTGCGCAGATATTCACGTTCAGTTCAGTTTTGATACATACGGGGTTTTGCGTGGAAAGTGACGTGCGCACGGTTTTTGTGCGTGCGCACGGTTGATACATGAGGCCCCTGGTCTCTTTAAAGCAGACATTTTAAAACCCATCTAATTTATCAATCTATATGAAGATTTGAGCTATTTGTCTTCAGTTTGGGAAGCAGAAAATAGTTTGGGTGATGGAACAAGAAACAACAGGATCTAATTTAGGTCTGATGCTGTATCAGACTGACCTTCATGTGGAGCTGCGCACACCCGCGCACTGTGACAAGCCCAGAGCTCTGCCCGGTGTTACATCACAGATGGTGCATTCGTGTGTAATAGGATTTCCTATGATTAAACACGGCTTGAAGTTCAAAATCACTTTTAAAGCAAAATTAAAGTGATTTATCATTTTGTTTGCAAAAACGAACATATTTAAATGATAAAAAATATATATATATTGAGCAATTTTATGAAAATTAAAAAATCATGTCAGTGGGGCTTTAAGAATAAAAACAACAAAATCAATTGCATTACTGTATAAAGTAAAATAGTTTTTGAATGACAAAGTTTTGAATATATTGTATAATGTAATAATTGTTCCATATTTAATATATTGTATTGAAGTTTGGGGAAAAGCATGCAAAACTATTACAATCCCTGTTTTTATTTTACAAAGAAGAGCTATAAGAATTATTAGTAGGAAGTGTTATGGTCACCCAAAAAATATATTATTTCATCAATTGAAATTATTAAAATTTTATGACTTGGTTGAACATAGTATTTTACAAGTCATGTATAAAACTCGTAAAATATTACCCCAAATATTAATTTAAAATTAGTTAAAAAAGAGTCATTATAACCTGAAGAGAATGTAAATGTTTGTAAAACCTTCATTTAGAACTGGTCTGAAGGAGCTGAGTTGTCATTCAGGGAAAGGATTGTGGAGTTGACTTGATATCACCATAAACATTTATAAAACTATTTATATGTTGTAAAAGATGATTAAATTAAAGTTGTTGTGAAGGTATAGTGCAGGTGAATGAAGTTTTTTGTTTTCAGTTTGGAGATTGTTCAAGTGAAGGTTGTTGTTGTTTGTAGTTATTTTGTATTTTTTTAAATAAGGGGCAGATATTATAAGACTACTGTATTTTCTTCTTTCTGCACCTTTTCATTCAGTTTTTTTTTCTGATGAATTTATTTTATTTTGAATAAATTAATTTAAAAAAACATGCAGTGCTGGGGCTGTTTGTTTCAGTACGTCGTAGTTTCAGGGACACGTTGACTCAAACTTTATTGTGCTTCATCTTCTGACTCATCATATTCTATCGCGTGGAAACTTCAGATTAAACAAGTTAGATGTTTCCACCGCTAGTTGGAACAACTCTCCGTCACGTTTTGCAGCATAAAGAAACCGAGTAGGACTCGCTGCAGAAGAAACCTGCAGTTGTAACAGTAGAAAGCCAAACTATTTCCACACCGACTAATTAGTCTTTCCTCTCTTATCAGTGATGTCATCTCTTTCTCTTCGCTTGTGAAACTTTGTTCAGTCACATTCTGACGGTCATGGGAACTCGTCTTGAAGCGAACATTTAATGCGCGTTAGAGCTTAGCTTAGCCTGCTACCGCTAACGCCTTCTGGACTTGAGCGCTGCGTAATATCGATGTCACTACGCACTTACGTATTTGTGTCGCAGCTTTTTCTGTTCGGGTTGAAGCAGCCGCTTCAACCCGAACAGAAAAAGAAAAGCGTCAGTGAAACGCTGTAAAACCCTATCGAAATATCGAAAATATGCTTAAACTTCATATCATCGTTATTGAATAAAAGTATATCGCGATATTTATCGTTATTGAATTATTGTCCAGCACTAGTATGTATCTATGATGTCTTAGTGTCCCAACTGTCTAATTGATAGAGACGGACAGTGATCACTAGTGTTCAAGGCTGATCCCAGGAGGCCTCCTTCAAAACACGTCTAACTCTGTCGTTTATTTCAGCAGAGACGGTGTTGTAATCAGAGCAGCTCTCTCACTCTGGTCCTTGGATGGACCAGTTCAGGTGCCTGAGTCCATTTAAGTCTGCCTCGTACCGGTCATCGCTCAGAAAGTGCCAAACACGAGATTCAGCAGTGAAGTAACAATAAAGAGTAATACGCTCAATCATTCAGGAAAATAAATCACAACAAAGTGGAGTCGGGTCATCTGGACCGTTTGATTTTGGAAGAAACGTTTCGTCTTCCACCTGAAACGCTTCACCTGGACGACTGAGCGTCCTCTGTTTCTCTTTTTAACCACAGGCCAGGTTGTCCCCCGGTCATTTTGCCGTGACGTTTGATTGCTCTGCACTGATGATCGATTGCTTTAGACTGATGGGCCTCCAGTATGCAGGCTGGTTTGAAACACGTCAATGAGTTGGTATTTATAGTCAGATCCTGGTGGCAGGCCTCAGACGGACGTCTTTCAGATGAAAGACAAAACGTTTCTTCCAAGAAGACTCTGTCCAGATGACCGGACGAGGTTTTGTAAAGTTTCATGTTTTGGTTTGAACTCCAACAAACACACAGCTCACATGTAGATTAGTAAGATTACAGTTTGTGAATAAAAAGGAACAAAGCTGTTCTTCTGTTTGCATCGTCCCTGTGTGGTCTTGAACCCGTGCACCGACCCCCCAGCACCTGTCCTGCCCTGCAGGTGTGTTGTTGTCACAGCACCGAGTCGTTTCTCCCGAGCGCTGGAGTAATGGGCTGGAAAACGAGCCCCCTCTTGGTGCTGGGGGCAAAATGAACGCCATTTATTATGAAGAGCTGCTGCAGCAGGAAGCAAAGTGAGGAATGAAGAAGAGGAGGAGGGCAGCAGCTCTAATCCCAGAACAGATTACTGCCCTCACAGGCGCCACGCTTTATTTGAATTTAGATGAAGTGTTCTTCTTTAAGCAGGACTTGACTGGTGGAAGTAGCTGTCAGCAGAAAACAGAAAGTCGTGGAGTCCCTCTGACTTCAGCTCCGTCCTCTTTCCTCCACAGCAGGACCAAGAACAGAGGTTTCATTTGCTGCTCTCAAAGAAGCTTCGTGTTGCAGGAGCAGGGACAGCGGGAGCCAGTCCTGGTCGGGGGGGGGGCAGCTCCAGGTCCTGGTCCTGAGGACGTTGTGGACAAAGTCTCATTTCTTGCTTCAGATGAGACTTTAAAGGCACTGATGCTGCGTTTTCACTTCGGGAGGGGCAGACAGTGCTAGTTGCTCCAGAGACGTTCACTCATGTTTGACTTTTGATGCCTTGATGCAGATTTACAGACTAGAACAGCTGATTGAAGCACAACAAGTTCGTGCAGGATCAATAAAGTTCTGTCTTATTTTTAACAAACATCCATCCATCATCCATCCATCCATCCATCCATGCATCATCCATCCATCATCCATCCATCCATCCATGCATCATCCATCCATCCATCATCGTCATCGATCCATCCATAATCCATCCATAATCCATCCATCATCCATAATCCATCCATAATCCATCCATCATCCATCCATCATCCATAATCCATCCATCCATCATCCATCCATTCACCAACCATCCATCCATCCGTAATCCATACATCCATAATCTATTCATCATTCAGCCATCCATAATCCATCATCCATTTATCCATCCATCCATCCATCATCCATAATCCATTCATCATCCATCCATCCATCCATCCATCTATCCATCATTCATCCATCCATCATCCATCCATCAATTCACCAATCATCCATCCATCCGTAATCCATACATCCATAATCTATTCATCATCCATCCATCCATCCTTAATCCATCCATCCATCATCCATTTATCCATACATACATACATCATCCATAATCATCCATCCATCTATCCATCATCCATTCATCATCTATCCATCCATCATTCATCCATCCATCATCCATCCATCCAGTATCCATCATCCATCCATCATCATCCATCCATCCATCATCCATCATCATCATCCATCATCCATCCATCCATTATCCATCATCCATATTCTTTCTATCATCCATCCATCCATCCATCCATCATCTATCCATCCACCATCATCCATCATCTATCCACCATCCATAATCCATCCATAACCCATCCATCCATCATCCATCCATCCATAATCCATCCATCCATCATCCGTCCATTTTCTGTACCCACTTTTGTTCTTTCCAATATACTGGAAGCTGGTGTCTTTGTCCAGCAGTCGCTGTGTGAGAGGCAGGGGACACCTGGACATGTCTCCAGTCCATCACAGGGACACATACGAGACAAACAATTATTCAATCTTGCACACCTAAGGTTAATTTAGAGTCACCAATCAGCCTTTTTTTTCCCCCCATTTATAGTTGGCCTCCCTTCACACCTTATAGCCATCCTCTCACTCCAATATGTATTTTTTTCTTTTTTTTTTAATAGAGAGAAAGAAAGAAAAGAGAAAGTGAGACAACAAAACAACAATTATCCACAAAAAGAGCACAAGGCAAACACACCAAACCTCCGTCCACAATCCTGCAAAGCACATGACAGAACACAGCAACGAAACATACAAGCATAAAGACTGATAATATTCATGACCTTGCAGTAGATTTCTATAAATACACATACCCATACCTACAAATATATATACAATATACATACATATATATTTATATTCATTTATATACCCATCTACATATATCTACATATACATCCCTGCATCCATTTGTGTGTGGTTGTGAGCATGCATAAGTGAATAAGGTTCCTCCAATAGAACATTTAGTAGCGACTGTGAAGCATCAGAGACCCGTCCCCCCAAAGCCCGAGACAGACGAAGGGGCGATCAAAGCCCAAGACCCCAGGAAGGACCCCGAGCCCAGAGTCCCCAGGACCACCCGAACAGGACGAGCCACTCGTCCACTCCCCAGATCCGACCAAGGGGAAGAACCGGACGAACCCCACCAGGGACCACACACAATGACCCCCCGGGGTCAACAGCGACAATACACAGGCCCCCGCCGGAGCCCGCTGCACCGACGTAGCCCCAGGGCCGGTCACCGAGGCTCGGGCACCGGGGACGCCCATCCCTCAGGTCCAGACCCGACAGGACCAGAGGACCCGAGCCCCACCAGGCAGCCACCAGGCCGAGCCGACAAACGCCCAAGCGCCCAGCCCCAGATAGTGAGGGCCCCAAGTACGCCCGCAGGCAGAGGAACACCCACCAGGGGGCCACGTGGCAGGAGCGCGACACTAGGTCACCAATCAGCCTAACATGGAGGTTTTAGTTCTGTGGGAGGAAACCAGAGTACCTGGAGAAAACTCACATAGAGAACATGTAAACTCCACGCAGAAAGGTTGGGAGGAGAACCTGCAACCTTCACGCTGTGAGGCGACAGTACTGGATGTAAATTCTCTTGTGTGGATTTTCTGGTTTGAGGACTTCCTCCTGTGCATCATCCTGGTTTCAAACAGAAAAAACATGTTTCCTGTTTCATTATAAATCTAGTGATTAGTTTAATTCCACCTCTTCACTACGTCCTGTGGACACAGTGGAAAAATGAGAACTCACAATCAAAGTTCACATGATTGTAAATTTAGTTTTAGTCAATGAAAACACACTAAGTTTATTTTGACCAAGTTTATTTTCCTTCAGTGTTTTTATTTTTAGAGGAACGACAATAAAGTTTATTAACAAAGTTGATCAATAGAGTCAATTAAATCAGAACTGATTAGTGAAGCTGCTCATGTTCAAAGTCAAGTGTCAGAATCCAAGAGAAACAAAAGACCCAGCTGCAAGAGAATCATGCAAATTAATGTTTTGGTGAGTAGGGGGAGAATGAAGTCACCATCTGGCACATGTTTGATTTTATGTGTGTATTTATTTATTTGATTATTGACTGACTCATTTTGCTGGCAGGTGGGCGAAGACATTAGCTGGCATCTTGGCCTTCCTGCCATGTGCTCCTGTAGCCTTTGGTTCTGCTGGCAATCCTCAGCCCTCCGGCCAGAAGAAGAAGGCGTGGCGCCGCTGTGATCCAGCCGGACGATGGGCGGAGGATGACTACACTCAGTGTCCGTACGCCAGTGAACTGACCCGTGTGTTGCACGAGCTCACACAGGTATCGTTTCTAACGGAGAACCAGTGACTAAAGTGGAACAGAAGCAAAGACATGTCTTTTAAAAATAATAAAAAGACAAATACATTGGTCTGTAGGCTATTTTATTTTGAAAAACATCCACTTTGCTCTTGGTTTTGGCACTTGGACTCATTTATAGTTAAACTTTACATGCTAAAGTTATCTTTTGCAAAAACAGGTCAAAATCAAATACAGGAGATTAAATGATTAGAGACAAAACAGTAAATGGACTGCACTTATATAGCTCATTTCTATCTTATCAAGTTACTCCAAGCTCTTTAAAAACCCCGCAATAAATGAGGGACTACTTTACACTGGCTTGTGCTCCCTAGTGGCTGGTTGTACTTTTTCTAAATGTAGCGCTCGTACTACGCAGCTAAAGAGTGAACCAGTGCTGGGCAGCGCTAATCCAAAAATTTGTTTAGCTGTTTCTAAAGCACTTATTGATTTATTTAGGTCCGCAATTTCGAAAGCACTTATGTATTAGCAATGCTAGCGGACGCTAATGCTAACACGCTAACCGCCATTTTGAAGAGGGCAAATGCGAAATACTTTTTTTAATCCAGCAGATTTGACCATTTGAACCGGTTAAGCTCAGAAAAACCTTGTGTTATAAAGTCAGCTAAGAAATATATTTTTCTCAGCAAAGAAATAATTGTTTTTACCGTGTTTTCATGGAAAGTCCTTATCTTCTGTGGCCGTCGCGGCCGCCATTTTGAAGAGGGCAAACGGCGAAATACTTTTTAAAATCCAGACGCGTCGCGTAGGCCGCTGAGAAACATCCATAAGTTCACCCTCCATGTTAAAAACTCTTCGTCTGACTCTTCGAAAACAAGCAATAAGGCTGCAGAGTAACACACTGGCTGCTAACTGAGAGCGCTCGCTCTAGCAAAGAGACTGAGGGGACGCTTTTTTGTCACGGACCACATCCGGCGCTGACAGGATATGGTCTGTTAGCAGTCGTCCGGGCCCGTAAATAAGTTTTTTTCGTTTTTACTGATAGATAATTAGTTATTAACGGTACTGCATTTTAAATAAAAATAGCGCAAATCCGCTTATGAATTATAAAAGTTAGTCAAACCGCTGTAACGCTGATAAATTGTTTAGCTACGCTATAAGCGGATTAGTGCATTAGCGCTCCCAAGCGGTCTGGCGCCCACCTTTGGAGTGAACTAATAGGTTAGATTGAAATGTAGGACATTGGTCTGGGCCCTGGGAACGTTATTTTAAAGATAGCTGTACTAACAGTTCACATTTCAACATCACTGAACTAGCTGCTACATTGTGCTAGCATGCTAAAAAGCTAGTTGCACTTAGCAGGGTTTTCATCTACACACTACATCACCCTGAAACATTATAAAACAGACAGACAAATGAATTTACCTTTCATATGCTTCTTAAAGTCTGTTACAGTCGGCAACTCTGCATTAGCTGTTGTAATTGACAGCTTTACTATGTTATTGTCCCACGTCTGCATTGCTGTGCTCTCTGTCTGCACTTTGCCCTTCACATTGAACCACGTTGCATGCAGCGTACCATTAATCCTGCCCACTCCCATCTGATTGGGCAAAATAAAACGCTTAATCCAATACAAAACAGCACTGAACAAGACTGACACTTGGCACAACTCAAAGAGTAGGTTGTGAAACTGACACGTGGCATCATGTGCAGCACTCCTCAAACAAACTTTTACGTGACCTTCAAGGAACGTAGTAAAAATGACAACTGCCTGCTTCAGTCTGCTTAAACTAAATTTTATTGACCAAACATGAACCGTTTTGAAAATGATAAGTTTTTACAAAGGAGATTTTATCTTTCAAATTTATTCCACGTTTATCACTTAGACATTGCTTTTAAACTTAAATGATATTACTATGAATTTAGTTCAATACTTAGTTTGTACTATATAGCACAATGCAAACTGGGCTACATAAAGTAAAGAAGTTAAAATCTGCTTCAATTCATTTTTGTCCTGAAAGTATTTTCAGGCCTGTAACTTTTACAATAATCTTAAAATGCACTACATTTGTCCATACTGTAATTATCTATTTCCTGTTACAGCTGAGTGATAATTGTCAGTGAATACTTCTGGAATGTTCTGACTAATGTTGCTTCTTGTTTCAGACACCCATCAACGCCACCAACGCTCAGGCCGTGGGCCAGCAGTTGGTGGCGTTCACCAGCAGGGCGGCGCACTTCACTGATGTCATGGATGTTATCTTTGTCACCCACCTGGTGGAAAGACTGACACGGCTGCTGCAAAAGCAGGAAGAAGTAAGATTCAACACAGAAGTCTGCGGCTGTCGCTTTACGTGATTTTATTTTAGACATGACCCTCGCCACAACACAAAAACAAATCTGTTACTAATAGAAGTATTGAAGAGGGGCACCGATGCAAAGGGACCTGAAACATTTTTAAAACCTTCAGATCGTCCTGAAACAATCATGGCTGATGAGTCCCACTCAAGGCCGGAGTGGGACTCATTTCCAGCCCTGGACTTTCACACTTCAGACTGGCCCACTTTAGATCACGACCTATTATTATTAAAACCATGTAGTTATTATAACCTAACATCAGGGGCAATTCTAGACTATGCACATTTAGTGGGGCTTTAGTCCCCAGTGCTGACAATAGCTCTTGGCTTGAGCAACGCGGTGGCCATTGGTGTCAGAAGCATCTGTAATGTGTGTGTGTGTGTGTGTGTGTGTGTGGGGGGGGGACTGGTCTGGGGGGTCTGGAGGTCCTCCTCCAGAAAAAAAAAATAGATGCCATTTCCTGCATTCTGGTGTATTTTAACAAGTTGTTTGACATCTAGTTTTACCTACACAAGTACCACTTGAGTCAATAACTATTATACAGTTAAAGCTGCAGTCTGCAGTTTCTGTAGTGCAGTCTGTAAGTTTTCTAAAAATATATTTTTAACATATTTCTTCACTTTGTCACTATCTCCTGACAGACTGATGTTAGACAAGTAATCTTTGAAAAAACTATAGTCCCCTTGCTTCTCCAGGTGTTACTAAAAGCATTTCTAAAAAGCCACAGTGACCCGCCGTTAACCAGCCAATAAAAACAGAGTTTGTAACCAGCCAATAAAAACAGAGCTTGAATTTGAATTTCAACAGAGCAAGGGGGAGCAGAGCCATATATGGCTCTGAGGGGGAGGGATCAGAATGCTTTGCCTGTTGAAAATTTTTCTAAGTGCTGCGTTCTACAGAAACTGCAGACTGCACCTTTAATGGCACAACAAAATATAACCTGACCAACAGCTCCCCTTGTGTGAATAGAGCACACTCCACTTCTTTCACACATCTTAGTCACAGTCTAAGAAACACAGTGTAGTCTAAGTTAACTTTTAGGGGAAAGATTGCTAGCCAACATGAAATAATAATAATAACCACTCCTTCTTCCTAATGGCCTAGCATAAAGCAATATGATCATCCATCGTGTTTATTAGTTACTTAAAATACTTAAAGACCGTGTAAAGTAAAATTAAATGTGTGTTTTGAGTTTGTCACATGGCATAAATATGTGTTATTAATCACCCATATAAATCTGACTGATTAAAAACATTGTTTACCTTATAAAATTAAGTCTCAAAAATAATGAAAATACACAATTGTGCCCTGGTCTGAAACGCTGGGGGCGTGTCAGCGCGTGGGCGTGGTTTCAGCGCAGTACTGCGCCCGTGTCCTGCCCAGTGAAGAACTGCGGTAAAGTGAGGATGTTCGCGAAGGCTGGCAGCCTAATTGGAGTTCTCCAGCTCTACTCATTTGAACCTCCAGAGCCAGACTCAGACTCTGAGTCAGACAGTGACCACTGTGACGGTCGGCATCGTTCTTCACAGCCTGAGCTGTGTGTGGAGAGGCAGACAGGTGCAGCAGAGATCCACCTGCTCTGTTTTTATCTGAGTTCTGGCTGTAACAGCAGCTCCTTTTTCCAAGAGTTACGCTGTTTTTAGTGCACAAACAACTCTGGTTTTGTTTTTAAAGTTGAGGACACAACTATAATTCATAACTCCGCTGTTATGTGTTTAATAATAAGCGCTATTTTAGAAGATGAGCAGCGGACTCGCTGCACCCGGTCCGACCCGGTCACATCGCATGCGGGGTCTGTGTTGGTGATTAAAATATAGAGTAATCACGTTGATAACTAAGTATGCAATGGACCTGTCGCATTTTCTTATCAAAAAAGGAGCTTGTGAACTTGTAGGGCACAGATGCACGAACGAGGCATAATTGATTAGCTAGCTAACAATGAACAAAATATCTATGCTATTGCTATCTGATGCTATCTGCGATTCGCGAGTGAACGCAGTGGCTGTGTTGTATTTCCCATCATGCTTAGCGTTTTTTTTAGTTTTCAAAACTAAAATACTGCTAAGCATTATGGGAAAGACAACAAAATCCACTGCCTTACTGGTTAAGGGAGTGGCTGTGTTGTATTTCCCATCATGCTTAGCGTTTTTTTAGTTTTTCCAACTGAACCATGAGTAAGAAGGATGTGTGTGGTGAAGACCTGCCTCCTGTTCACTGTTAAAGTTTAGGTTCTTCTTGTTGTGAGGCCCAAAGTGTCGTCATTGGGTTTAACTCACACTTTGTTAAAGCAGTCACAGAATGTGATTGAACATAAATACTCTTTGAAACTGGATCGGAAAATATCGGCAGGTTGGAACCGATACCAGATACTGAAACTATGCTGGTATCGGATACAGATACTGGATCGGATCTGTCCCATCCCTAATTATATATATATATATATATATATATATATATATATATAATTCTAAGCTACTAATAACTTAAAATAGTTACTGCAGTGGATGTTTTCATGCCTTCATAATGCAGAGCGACACAGGGCAAGAACTCAGTGAAATTCAGTCTGTAAGAGAGTAACACTTTGTACAAAAGTTTAGTTTAAACAAAGATTAAACTTATGCAACCAGACATTTCAACGTCTACAGTACATCACACAACACAAAGCACAACTAGTTTAAGCATTAACCTTTAATTTAACCATTACTATTTAATTATGACAGAAAATGGAGGATTTGCCTTCCGACAGTAAAGTTAAGAAACATTTAGTTACCAGTGGCGGCCCGTGAAATGTCCACCAA